>CM068494.1:26465000-26638091 GCA_034769265.1 Remorina albescens
TGACGATGAACACAAGGAAGACATCTATTTCCCGCAAAACCTCGAAGAGCCTGAACACTGCTGTATGGAAAGTGAGGTTGGGAAAAATATTCTGTAGTGGACACAGAAATATTATGAAACGCCTGCACCTCACAGAGAGAGAGAGAAAGATGGATGATTTGATGCTAAAAACTGACAGCAAACCTCCGGTGTGATGGTGTTTTCAGCTCAGGATCTTTAAAAAAAAAAAACAGCATATATTAATAGTGTTTTTGTAATTTTCCTGTTTGTGAATTTCTGTATTTGTCTTTGTAAAAAAAAAAAAATAGAATAATAAATATAGAAATTGAAAAGCATCTCTTGTTTCATTGGGGACTCGGACTGTTAGTAATTCTAGTTCTTCATCATGTCCAAAAAAAAAAAAAAAAAAAAAGGTGAACTATCCACTTGGTCAAAAGATTTATTTTTAATATTTGTAATATTTGTAACTGACTGGGAGTATTTATCAGCTCTGTGATTGATATTAATATCGTATTAAATAATAATGACATCAACGTAATAGTCCATGCAGACAAAAGTATAAATAGGAAATTGTGAAATAATAGAATTTAAATTTAAACTTAGCTCTCATTATTATTTAATTCTGCTTCCTCTGAATTTTAAAACTTTTAATTCTTTTCAGTATTAAAATGTCCTTTTTTACATTATTTCCGTAATTTGACAACTTGTTTGATTTTCATTTATTTATCGGGTCATTTTTTCTTGTAGTTCACAGCCTTCACCAGCTGGTGGCGGTGATGCGCCATTTTGTCTGTTTCACACCACCTGAATTAGAACAACCGAAGAAGAAGGAGCTGCAGCAGCTACACGCCGGAAAGTGCTGACAGCTGACGCTCTAATTCTGTAAATATTAAATACTGCGGGTTGTTTTAAGCTGCAGTTTTATTTCTGGGTCGTTTGTGTTTCCTTTTTTAGCTTTTATTCAAACTACTGGAGCTCAAATTAAACAGGCGGGTTTCACTGTTTTCTGTCCCTGTTAGCATCGAGCTAACCGGCGTAGCTTTAGTCGCATGTGTATCCGCCACCAGGTGAGCTCTTTACCTGCCGTTTACCTTTTATTGGATGTTTAGTAATCTGTGTTTTGGTTGGCTGATGTGATTGTCTGTGTTTAAATTGTCAGGTAGGGAGTTTAAAGTGATCTGACAGGTAACTTGGTCATTGAGGCTAACTGACCTGTTGTTTTGAAGGTTTTATTATCACCTGAGTTGATTCACTCGGTCATGAGGTCAGCCTGATATATCTGATATATCTCCTCCGCCTGAAGCCACCTGGGTCTTCATGTTGAACCACCTCTCCGCTGCTCTGTCGCTGCTCCCCGGCCGCCTGCTCTCCTCCTCCCTCCCGAGATCCCTGAGCCGAACCAGCCGCCTCTTCGGCAGGATGGAGCCCGTCGTGGTGAGGTGTCTCCCCGGGGAGCCCAAACTCACCATCGCCTTCTGTCTGGACGGCAGCCACAAGCACATGCTGCGGGACCAGGACGAACCGCTGGAGAAAGTCCTGACCCGGATCTCCAACAACTTCGCCAAGGGTCAAGGAAAGGCGAAGAAGTCGAAGAAGCAGCGGGCGCAGCAGCCGAGTGAAGCCCCGGAGCCGGTGGCCGTGAAGCTGTACTACGGCGGGGACGAGGTGCCCGGCACGGCGCTGAACTCCGAGGCCTGGAGGGACGGAGCCGTGCTGCAGGTGGGAGACGTCAGATACTCGGTGAACAGAAACGCGCCCACCTTCACCACCGCGGAGCTGCCGGTGTCCCTGCTGGCCGGGTTCCCCGTCTGTCCCAAACTGGAGATGGAGTTTGGAAATCTGCAAGACTGCGAGTTCACTTGGTACAAAGAAAAGGCCCCAAACACGAGGTGAAAAAAAAAACAAAAAACAAAACAGGTTTGACTGTAGATTAATGCAACCCAGTGAAAAAGCTCTGTAATAAAACCTCATGACACCAGAATCATTAGTGGTAGAAGAGAAAACTGAATGAACAATTCAACATTCGCTGATCAAACCATTGTTGTGGCTTTTAGACCATCAATTTAAAGCCGTGTGACATGATTTGATTTTTCAAAACCTTGTATTTACATTTATGAAGGCAAAAAGAAGAAGAAATCCCTATGTAGACTGCTGGAGACCAGTTTGAGATTAAAAACCTCCATAGATAGACTTGTGGTAACATGAACGGTTATAGATTTGTGAAAGTCTTGTTCTATTTGTGAAACACAAAGGGGAGAGTTCACTTTTTTATTTTGTCCCCTAGATCACTGGAGACCACGTATAGAAAAATTAAAACACCTGTATAATCTAAAAGGACTCCCATAACCACTCCAGAGACAAGTTTTATATTTATAAAAAATGTATACAATATTTGAAACATCTTTATCCTCTTTGTGTGCTCTAGATCAAACCTGACATGTATAAAGATAGTAGTTAACTATGAACGGCTGTTATAAAGTATAGTATATATAGTATATATATATATATATATATATATAGTATATATATTGTTGGAATAGAAAAACAGTCTCATATATAATTTGATCAAGTTGAAGAAGTGTTGGAGGTTGAGCCCTTCTTTCCTAATTTTTATTTCTCCTCGTCTTCTTCCTTTCCCAGGCCAGGAAGTGCTGAGGACGTTCCAGGTGAGGAACCAGGTTGGATTGAGGTAGGAAACGGGAGAGTCCACGTCCCGTCCAATCAGGACATTGGCTGTAAGTTGAAACTCTGTTGCACGCCCAAAGATGGAAGTCGCAGCGGCCTGACCAAGGAGCTGGTCTCTGCGGGAGCTGTGGAGGCCGGACCAGGTGTGTGCACGTTTGACAACCGACACGCATACACGGTCAAACAGACGGAGTGGCCGTCTGTGAGGGTGGTGTCGTACAACATCCTGGCTGATGTCTACGCCCAGACGGAGCTGTCTAAGACGGTGCTTTACCCGTACTGCGCCCCCTACGCCCTGCAGCTAGACTACAGACAGAACCTGATCAAGAAGGAACTGGCTGGATACAATGCTGACATTATCTGTCTGCAGGAGGTCGACAAAGGTAATCAGTTGGTTCTATTCAATAGAAAATAAACAATTAACTGTTTTTTAATTTGTTGGGGACAGTGTTTATTCTGATCAATCAGACAAAAGCATCCACCAAATTAATGTATATAAGTTGACAGGAAAACACCTGATTCGGCTAAAGGAGTTTTGTGATGTGTCTAAACAGTCAATCAATCCATCAAAGGAAAAAAAATGTTGGATAGATGAATCCATCAGAAGAATAATCATGACCAAAGGTAGATTGATATATGAGACAGTGATCATCGCTGCCAGGAGCTCTGAAAGCGCTGATGAGGTTTTCAAAGATACAATGCAGCTCTGTCATGAAATAAATTTTCTTTCGGTGCATCTTCCTTTTACTGTACTGTCATTGGATCAAAATCAAGATTCATTAGCAGATGAGGAAACACACTTTAGCCTCCATCTTTTCTGTTAAATATGGTCTTATAGTGGATACTTTGATGATTCTTTTTGACGACTTTGGATTTTTCAGGAGTATTTGTGGACATTCTCACTCCAGCTCTGGATGCCTTCGGTCTAGACGGCGTTTTCAGGGTAAAAGAGAAGCAGCATGAAGGACTGAGCACTTTCTACCGCAGGTCAGATCTGCTGGCTGTGTGAATTTGAAGAAAATGTCTTCATGTTGATGTTTTTTTTTTTTTTTAGTTTAGTCTGTTACAGTGGGTGAAATTTCAGGAAATTATTTTCCTGTTGTGGTGATGATGTTTGGATATTTGTCATTATTATTGTGTTATTTTATTTCTTTTGCCAACTGCCTGGTCATGTTACATGTCGTATGATGTTAAATTTTTTTAAAATGTAAATCCAGGTTTAAATCAGGTAATTAAAAAGTCACCTCACCTTTTGTTATTAGGTCAAAGTTCCAGCTACTGAGTTGTCATGACATCATGCTGAGTGAGGCGTTGACCTCTGACCCCATCCACTCTGAGCTGCTGGAGAAGGTCACTGCTGTCGGTGCCCTGAAGGAGAAGATACTGCAGAGATCCACCACACTGCAGGTATGTCAGACTGCAGAAGAATAATTTGGAGGAGGAAGAATCAGGCCTGCTTCATGCAACATTTACAGTCTGGTGGTTTTAACCAGAAAGACACAAAAGAAAATCTTTATTTTAAGACTGAATCTTTGAATTTATAAAAACACCTCTTACATTTATGAATCATTCATCTTTCTGCAGGTCAGTATCCTGGAAGACCTGAACAAGCCAGACAGGAAGGTCTGTGTGGCCAACACTCACCTTTACTGGCACCCAAAAGGTAAAGCAACACATAGCAAAGTCACTGACATGAGGAAGCAGAGTGATAGTTTGTGTTTTTTTTTTTTTAAATTTACACTAGAACAAATGTCTGAAAAGTGAATTCATGTCATTTGAAGGAGGGAACATTCGTTTGGTCCAGATGGGTGTTGCTCTGAAACACCTGAGTCATGTGATCAGTGAATTCGCACCTGGGGCTCCTCTGATCTTTTGTGGAGACTTCAACTCCTCCCCTACCTCAGGTAACTCCACCGGCCATGAGACACAATAGAGTCACAATCATCTTGTCATTCTATTGGTGAGTCCTCTTTGTTCATGCCCTCCTCCTGCTTCAGGTGTGTTTCAGTTGGTCAGTGGGGCTGTGGTTCCACAGCAGCATGCCGACTGGAGCAGCTCAGGGCCAGAGGAGTCCTGCAGTATGGAGCTGCTCTCCACCTTACCCCCACTACTGAGTGCCTGCAACCAGCCGGCCTACACCAACTATGTGGGAGGATTTCATGGCTGCCTGGACTACATCTTCGTACAGCCTGACCGCATGCAGGTACTAATATTGACTACATCCGTACAAATTATTTTAAATGATAATTTCCATCCACAGACTTTATTTCAATTTGAGGAGTTAATCAAGACAAACAGTCTGTGCCACAAATTCTCCGGTGTGTGTCCACTCAGGTGGAGCAGGTGATCCCTCTGCCCAGCCACCAAGAGGTCACCACCTACGAGGCTCTCCCCAGTGTGGCTCACCCCTCTGACCACATCGCCCTTGTCTGTGACCTGCGCTGGAACCCCTGACCTCTGACCTCCATTCTCTTGGACACAATCCATCAGAGAACTTGTGCCAATGCCTTCTGACTTTGGATTTCTTTACACTTCGAAGAGTTCTTGGGTTTACTACAGATTTTATCATGATACTGAGCTGAACTATGACTAAAATGTTGTGTCAAGTCCACGTTGTGTTTTTTAGTGGCCCTTAATATATAACAATATGATTTCACATCACTGATATTCAGTGTTTTGTTTGTTACCTTCAAAAAGTAATGAAATACACTTTTCTTTCTTAGAAGGGATTGCTTTGGCAGGTTTTATTTAGAGATGTCACAGTGCGAGAGATTTGGTAGTTGGTACCAATAACAATGAAATTCCATTGTCTCAATCCCGAATTAAATACCACAGCAAAGAGAGAAGACAGCAGAAGGCTGCACACACAGTGGCTTCAGTGCATGGAGGCTGAAGTCATGTTGGTTTAATGATTGTTCTTAATCTTAACTCGTATCTGCAGCAGAAGCAACGTGACTCCTGCTAATTCTATTTAAACAGCTATGACACAATTTCAACTACAAGGAAACTATTTAGCTTGAGTACATAGCCATCAATGGTTCATTCAGAAATATTGTGGTCAAACACGGAGCTCAGCTGTCACATAAAATGTTAAACAAACGTCGAGATGGATCTCGATTGTTGGCTCTTTCTGGGCTCTGTTTCCAACTCATTCCTTCATCTACACCAAAAGGCGGGCATAAGATGCTTTAGTATTAGCTGTGGAAGCCAATTACTGTCAGAGCAGAAAAGCTCAGTTTAATGTTAGAAATGACAAAAGTACACTTATATTAGTCGGATTAAAGATTCAATCAGAATTATATGATAATTTTTAACAGTGTAAACAGGAGGGCTAGACTTTAAGCATTATTCAACATTTTTAGTAGTAGTATTTATTTCATATTCATAACTCTAACCCCCCTTTGTTATGATTTGGCGCTATATAAATAAATCTGAGTTTATTTTGTTTGATATTTAAACGTATTGAACAGCCACGCCCACCCACCGCTCTTCGCCACGCTATTTTTCTTTGATTGGTCAGAAGTGACAAGTGGGCGGAGCCAGAGTGTTTGGAAAGTACCACCTTGTCGCTGTTTAGGGGCGTCCAGAAAGTTTTGTCAAAAGCTGCTGTACAAATTTGAAGCCTGTGACGTTTCGAACTGTTATTCACTGACACAAAATAAATATTCACAATCACATTGGTGTTATTTTTTCTTTTAATAATCTAAATATATAGTAATAATACTTTTTTTGTTATTACGCTCCGATGGATTTCAGCAACTCCCAGTGACAGCTCCGAGCAGCAGACCGGAAAAGTGAGTGATCTGGGTTTCAGAATAAAAACGAATTGGGTGAAAAACATAAACACAGAAAATACGTACTATACTAAAATAAGGATTGTTTTGAACCAAAGTGTTCGGGTGGTTATTTTTATTTTTATTTGGTGACAAGCGCCAGATCCGGTGATTCAAATCCGACCAACGACCTAAACCAACGAGGTAGGATTTTTCTTTTGAAAATTCGGACCGGAAGCCGGATGTGTCACGCTGTCTTGCAGTGAGTTGGGGTTTGAACAGTCTTACGTGTCATTCTCAGACTTTCAGTGATTCGTAAATCTCCTGGATTCCATCGGAGAACAAATCTCTGTAAGTTTTTGCCCGTTTTTTAACCACTTCCGCTCAGACCGAAGCCTGGAGCAGGAAGCTAACTGCAGTTAGCCGGCTGTTTGTTTTGTTAACGGCTGTGAGTTTAACTCAGGAGCTTGTTAGCCTGTTTAGCTAACGACAGCTAGCTACCGTCACTCAAAGTTAATCTGTCAGAAAAGTAAAACATAAACTCGGTGACATGATTCTGCTCAAATGATCCGACTAAAGCGGACCGATAGTCCTACTCAAACAGCTGCTGTTTTATGGCAGTTAAAGTCCCGTTTTGGTCTGTTTGGTGGCTAAATTAGCTGCTAGTAAAATGAAAGTAATCCTGATTCATTTCTCAGTCTCTTTCTCATTTCATCGCCTGAGTGTGTTGTTGTTTTGTTGAGCTCACACAGAAACTAAAACAAGACAAGTATATTAACACAAAGCTCCAGCCCGACTTTAATAAGGAATGAATGGACTCTTGTGATCAGGGGCCAAACCATAATTAATTCAGTTTAGTTTTATTTTCCTTGCGCCAAACTACAACAGACATGAGCTGAAGATAGTCTATATTAGAGAGAGAAGCAGACATGTCCCTGCCAAAACAAAAACCTGCTCTCAGTCTGTCTGGCTCGACCGGCTGAGCCGAGAGGAGAGATGGGAGGAGGAAATGAATAATCAGAACAATATAATATCATGTAATCTGCATTAAGACACATATTAACACTTTTTATTGTTCAAGCCAGCCATAAAATAGTGAGAAATGTTCCGTGGTTCATGAGGTGGATGGATTATTAATGTGGTGTTTCTGGATATTTAAAAAACAAAATCCACTTTTTCTAAAACACAAACAGAATGTTGTCATTAGCTGATGTCAGCTCATTGCTTTGGTAAACATCCCCAGTCATTGTGATTCCCTTCTCTTCTGTTCAGGCTCGTCCTGGTTTTTCTTATTGATGAGTTGTGGCTTCTGGTGAAGGTTAATAACTTGGTGGAAGCATGAAGGCTTTAATCCTGGTGGGGGGGTACGGGACCCGACTGCGACCGCTCACCCTGAGTGTCCCTAAACCTCTGGTGGAGTTCTGCAACAAACCCATCCTGCTGCACCAGGTGGAGGCTCTGGTCAAGGTACGGAGGAGAGGCCCAGGGGGGATTTAACTGTGCAGCTGAGCTCTTAAGAATCAGAGTTAAAGTGTGTGTGTGTGTTTGTGTGGATGCATACAGGCTGGGGTGGACCATGTGGTCCTGGCAGTGAGCTACATGTCAGAGCTGCTGGAGAGAGAGATGAGAATCCAGGAGCAGAGAGTATGTACAACAAGCCAACACACTGACACACTATTACACCTGTGAGACACAACACACTGGATGGTTTAATAGTGTGTACATGTCACACCTGTACACACTTATTAAACACACATTACTGTTATTTTTTATACAGCACTTTTCAAAACATCAGTTTCAAAGTGCTTCTCAATCAGTAATAAAAATACATCAAACTCCAAAATATAACAATCAAACAGTTGAGAGTCTGTGACATGATATCTCTATACAGTAGTTATAAAGTGGTATGCTAGAACTTGTATGAAGGGAACATACCCACAGTGGCATCACGTTGTCCAGATAGTGTAACAAACCATGTAACCATTTACACATATATACATTTTGGTTCTTGTGCTGTGTGTCAGCCTGCAGTTTTATGAATATTTCTCCGTTCTCGCCTCAGCTTGGGATTCGTATCTCTCTGTCTCATGAGAAGGAGCCTCTGGGAACAGGTGAGTTTCTACTCATCACAGACAAAGTCAGACAGCTGGGAAACTTCCTTTGTGCCACAACAGAACACTTTTAAAAATATTCCAGTGACTAAAATAGGGAGAATCTGGAAATGTAAGCTAAGGTTAATACATTTGTGCTGTGAATCCAACAGGATATGGATGGGCCATTTTGATGAGTTCAAAATATATTGGAAATGGGGAGTGACACCTTCATTTGAAAGCTGACTGACAAAAATTAATTATCAATATAGTTGCTGTCTGTTTGTATATCGATCAGTGATTAGATGAATCAAGTGATCTTTAGGGCATCATATTGTCGTCTAAGATCCATCTATGACTAATTATAATATAACTCATAAAAATGAGACATTGATGTATGTGCTGTTGTGCAGCGGGTCCTCTGGCGTTGGCTCAAGAGCTGCTGAATGTGGACAATGAGCCGTTCTTCGTCCTCAACTCAGACGTCATCTGTGATTTTCCTTTCAAGGATTTGCTACAGTTCCACCGCAACCATGGCAAGGAAGGAACCATAGTGGTGAGACACAGACAGAGTCTGACAGAGTCCTTTCAGATTAGATATGGTAAAATGCAGAGTGACAAACTCTTTGGCTTGATTTAGGTTTTGGTTTTTCTTAAATTGTGTGCCTGCTGAGTGTAGTGGAGAAGGTATCATTTGTACGAAGACAATTTCTTCTTTCCTACGGTCTTTTTATGTGTTGAAATTTCCATCCCACTGAGATAAGGATGTTGGACTTGTGTGTGAAGGTCACTCGGGTGGAGGAGCCCTCTAAATACGGTGTGGTGGTGTTTGAGGCGGAGAGCGGGAGGATCCATCGCTTTGTTGAGAAACCGCAGGTCTTTGTCTCTAACAAGATCAACGCCGGCATGTACATCTTCAATCCCAGCATGCTCAGCAGGATCCAGGTGAGACACATACACACGGCTTCAAGACTGTGTCATCGTATTATTTTTTAAATACAATTTCCACATGTGACAAACGCAGAGGTTTCACTCTGAAAATGCACATCTTTGTGGAAATGCTTGTACATCTTGTGAAAACAGGAAACAGTTGTTCATGCCTGTGACAACTTCCTGTTTGTATCTGCAGCTGAGACCAACATCTATAGAGAAAGAGATATTTCCTGTCATGGCAGAGGAGGGGCAGCTGTACACCATGGAGCTGCAGGGTAACTATCAACACTGCTGCAGCACCACAACACACCACTGTAATGCACTGCAGGTGTATTAGTCCATTTGACACCATTTAGTCCAGGAGCCAACCTGACTGTTTTACCTGCTGTGCTCTTTAATGACACCACCACCATCACTGCTGCTGTATCAAAGTTATATTAGATATTTTTAGATCTCATTCAGGTGAATGACAGCAGGCACCTCCTCCCACAGTCTGTATTAAAATGGAAATTATGTGGTTTCAAAACGAGAGAATTCATTGGAACATTGGTAACATCATAATAGAAGATTCTGTGGGAAGTTGACCTGTGTGCCTGCTTTGGTCTCTCCAGCTCACAGCTCGACCAGACGTAAGTGTTTGGGCTTTTTCTTCACACCTGAGTTCATGTAGATCTGAACAAGAGTCGTATGTAGAGAAGCTCAGATACCAGTTTCCACACAGTTTATTCAGGAATTCTTAATCCACGTGTCATAAAGCAGACAGGAAATGCTTGCTCTGAGTCGGGCGTCATTTGAGATCAGAACAAACATGATCCAAATCAGTGGGATCTGCTATCTGTGCTTCTCTAGATTCTCATCCCTCTCTGGAAGCGACCACCTTAGCCTGAAATGGATCCATGTAGCTGGGCAGTGAAACCTCCCTCTCCTCCTGTAGTCCAGGCAGGCGGACCGGTCTGAGTCTGTGACTCTGATCCAGGTCGTAGTGGCTTCATTTCCCTCATAAGACCTCGTGAATCTGTGATGAAACTCTGAGAGACTTATTAAAGTGTCAGAGGATGACTGAAGGTCCTTGTGGTTTCTCACAGAGGATTTACTGAACTACAAGTGAAATTAAGTGGGTCAGTGATGTGGGTCCCGGTTTATCTGGATCTGCTGTGGGAGCATCAACTCATTAAGTTCAGGTCTCCAGTTGGATTTTTCATGATGAGGATGTGCAAAACAGATACAGGCTGAAAAACACAATGAAATAAAACAGTACAAACTAGTTTAAGATTGAATAAAAGAGCCATTTAAATTAAATAATCATCTCATTTCCTTTTTGTTCTTATTTAATGGTTTAGTTTTGAAATATTGTAAGCTCAAAAATTTCTATGAAAAATTTCAACTAAACTTCTTTTGTGGGATTGTTCTCAGGAAGGTGACGGTGAATGAGGGGAGAAAGAAACGAAAGTTCTGCTGTCAGAAATTTAAGCCTCTGAAACACCAGAATGCCCCAGTGGTTTTCTTTTATTGTTAAAATATGTTTTTTTTTTTTGTTTACTTTTCAATATTTTGTAGTATTTTCGAAGGCACATAAGACCTAAAAGATTAAATTTGTAACTTCCAGGCAGCTGTTGAATTTAATCATTTTTTCCCGAATTGATGTTTGATGCAGTTAAAAGTCGGTAACAATATCAAAGTTGTGCAGTTTCTCTAAAATACACAAACTGTTTGCGGTCAGTAGAAAAAACATCAGTGTGGTCTTTTAAAGTTGGTCAGATTGTCATTCTTCAGTAACTCACCTGTAGGAGATCACAAGGACGCTCGCAAGGTTTTGCCTCCTAGTTTCCATGGTAACTAACAGCTCTCACCGTCTGTATCTGTGTGTCTGCCTGTCTGCAGGGTTCTGGATGGACATTGGTCAGCCTAAAGACTTCCTGACAGGGATGTGTATGTACCTTCAGTCGGTGCGACAACACGCCCCCGAGAGGCTACGCACGGGGCCCGGTTTCCTTGGCAACGTTCTGGTGGTGAGTGCAGTTGCAGTTTGGGAAACACAGTTTAAATAAAGAACTCCACCCCTGATGATCCCCTCACCCGCATTTCTTCCCCCTGCAGGACCCGTCGGCTCAGATCGGGGAGAACTGCACTATCGGCCCGAACGTGACCATCGGCGCCGGCGTGGTCGTGGAGGACGGCGTCAGGATAAAACGCTGCACGGTGCTGAAGGGGGCGCGGGTTCGATCGCACTCCTGGCTGGAGAGCTGCATCGTGGGGTGGAGCTCTTCTGTTGGCCAATGGGTGAGCAAAGGATGGTGGTCATCAGCTGTCTGCTCTCATACGCCGCCGCCATATTTAAACTGTTACCAGTGTAACACATATTTCAACAAAGCCTTAGAAAAACTTCACAACAGACAAAACGGATGTTACTGTAACACTTCATTCACCACCTTCATGATTGTCATTGTCTGTGTTACTCTCAGGTCCGTATGGAGAATGTGACGGTGCTGGGGGAGGATGTGATCGTGAATGACGAGCTTTACCTGAACGGGGCAAACGTCCTACCTCACAAATCCATCAATGAGTCGGTCCCGGAGCCACGAATCATCATGTAGCGTCAGCGGGAGGAAGACGAGCTCAGCGTCTTTGGTACAAACTCAACTGAACACCCAAACTGTGCCCAGGAGAGAGCGAGAAAGGAGGAGGAGAGGCACATGAACAAAAAAAAAAAAAAGCCTTTTTTTTGTTTTTGTTTTTTTTAGTTTGGACTTGTTTTTTAAGCCCTGCTTGGCTGCGTCTGATGAGTCAAAAAGCAGCCTGGTCCATCAGGCCTTTCAAACATCTGCCACAGCTTCAGGTGCAATGTGAAATCCTGAAGTGGTGGATGTGACCTGATATCTGCTTTAACAGAGAGAAGGTGGGGCAGGGCGGCAGGTGGAGGGAATAATATTGAGTGGATTTAGGGAGAAGGGGCTTAGAGGGTGAAATCAACACTGCTCTTTAGATTCACTATGCATTTACATTTCCTGGACGGTTACAGCGTGTCAGTGATCAGGTCTTGTAGGATCATACTGCACCGACACATTTTCTCTGCAAAAGAAGAATCATGACTGACGACGTTTTCAACTTGATGCGGAATAGATTCCCGCTAAAGCTGCAGAGTCAGATCCAAACACAACTGAACATCTGGAATATTATTTCAACTAAGAGCTGCTATTTTGAGACATCCAGCAGATGCTGAGAAACACTATTATCCTTTTAACTGGAGTCATGTTCATGTCAGTCTGATGAATGTAATTTCATCCATTTTTAACTAACGATATTGACCAGTGCAGCTTTAATCATCTGTCAGGTACATGTCACTTTTTTCTCGTTGCCTTGGTGAACTTCATCCGTTTCTCTCTTCTTCCTTTTTTACCGTGAAGACTGGCCAATTCAATGCCAAAACAGTTTACTGCTCTGTAATATGGCAGATGTGGCACGGTTTGTTTTTTTGTTTTTTTTTTTGTAATGTTTTTTTGTTTTTTTTTAACAGTTTACCAAGTTCAGATTTGTGAGTCAGACAGTTCAACTGCAGGGCAGATACTTTACAATCATACATTGTTTCGGTCTGTTTTTCACTTGTTTGTTGGTGTTTTTTAAGCGATTCACCTCCAGCTGAGAGAATTCACTCTTAAGTTGTAGAGGGATCTTTTCATCAGATGAATTTTTGGAGAAGATGCTAAATGAAGAGAAGTCAGGGTCATTAGGGTTCTTTCTTTGGGGGACCTTGAATGTCAGAACCAGATTTCATGGAAATCCTTCCAGTGGTGGTTATGATTTGTTGTGATTTCTCACTCTTCCTCAAGTTGTGGCCCGTCAGACTTTGACATATTTTTAAATGTGAATTCAGTAATAGTGACCATAAAGGAAACAGATTTCACTCAGATGAAGAGGAGGAATTAACCCAGACATCTTTGCTGTAAAAACTAATTATACATTTTTAACAGAGATGAGTTCAAATTGTAAGGAAGAGTAAAATAACCCGTTCAGTCTTTACAATCGAGGGCGGCCATGTTTCCATGTTTTAGTCACTTAGTTACTGGGATGTTGCAGACACTGATCTCACTGGTCTGAACACGATGCGGGGGGTCTCTGGTTCTTATGCAGTTAGTGATAAACAGTATTTAGGATACTGAACATGTAACAACTTTGACTGTGTCTGAATGAATGAAGTGAATTCTTGTAATGAAGTTGTTTTTTTTTTAAAGAGAGTAATATAATCTACTGACCACATCTAGTCTCTTCTTGGATTTTTTATTTTTTCTTAAAGTGAAGTGTAACTAACATGAAGATCAGTTTACAGCTCACCCTGTGAAATGGATGGAAACAATCCAAATGAAGCAATAACTAAACAGACAAATAGCTCCTTTGATACCAGTTTATTGTTCATTATAAGTGTGTACCTGTTGTTTTTGTTTTTTTTTTGTTTGCAACAGATTCAAAAATTATGCGACATCTGACATAAGAAAGAGAAGATCAGGAAAACTGTAAAATCTTTATTACTAAACTAAACAGTTTATGGCTACAGTGAGGAAAAAATCCTGCTTTTATCTATCATATATCATCAGCTTTCAAAAGCTCAGAGTTCTGCTCTGATCTGTCATCATCACCATTTACAGGACATGAAAAGGAATGTTACAAAATCAATGAATATCAGTTATTTATAGTTTTTTCAAGCCCTAAAGCAGTTTATTAGAAATTGTCTAGTAGTCTGAAATTAGTCTTCATTATGATTTAGACCCTCAACCCAAAATAACAATGATGAGCCAAACTGAATTGAACTAAACTATTATATCTTTTTACCATCACTATCTTCTTATATAGAAAAAGTAAAACATAAATCTGACTAAATCTACACAACCTCTGACAAAGCGACTCTTCCTTTCTTCATTTATTTACAGAAAACTTGACCTGTGGACCTGCGTTCATCCAAACTGTAATATCATCACTTGATTTGGCCTGAAATGAGGAGCATACAGCAGGCTTAGCTCATGACAAAGGCCCTGCTTATAGAGGGTGTGAACTCTTCTACTTTTACAGAGACTCTCATTGGTAATATCTTCAGTGGGAGATGATTTTGGCTGCCAATGTATGGAAACATCCTCTCAGTGAAAGTGTGTTTGAAGGTGTGTATGTGTGTGTTAGTATCAAGATCATAGAAGGACAGACTTCCTCTGGTGAAGTCCAGCTGAGTTTTGATCCTCTGGAGCTTCTTCTTCACTAACAGAGCTTTACATGGTTGTGTTGGAGAAGTGGCCATGTATTTGCCATCACAGAGACGTAATTCCCAGAATCCAGTCGTTGCCTGTCCTTTTCTTTGGCCTGACTCTCCGATCACACCGACGGCCCAGAATGTATTATTTTCAACGTGAAAATCCCAGCTGTGAGTCCCAGTGTCCAAACCCTCAGAGGCCACAACACAGTTATGACGGTCACACCTCTCTGGATTGTCAGGAAGCTTCCGTCTCTCTCCTCGTCTCACGCTGGTCAGATCTGCAGACAGGATGAGGTCTGGATGAGCAGTGTTTGGATCCAGAATCACCGGACTGTAGGAGACCAGGACCTTCATCTTCTTCCAGATGTTGAAGGTCAGGTTGCCCAGATGTTTGGCCTGGTCTATCAGAGCTCCTGAGTCCAGCTGTGGATCCTCCTTCAGGGAGTAAAGTTGGACTCTTTCTGCTGCAGACTTGTAGTTCTTCAGGAATGAGACGTCTTCAGCTCTCAGCTCGTCCTCTGTGTCTCTGATGGTGTTTGAAAGAGCTTCTATCTCTCTGCTCAGACCATCGATCTTCTCCTTCATCACTTTGCTCTTCTGCTCCTCTTCCTCCCTCAGAGCTTTGATCCTGGCCTCCTCTTCCTCCTGTAGGAGCTGGTGAAGCTTCTTAAACTGCTCTTTAATCTGCCTCTCTGTGTTTTGGGTCTGGACTTTAATGTGTTTGGCGGCTTGATCACAGTTTGCTTTAACATCTCCATACAGCTTCAGTTTCTCCTGTAAAGGCTTCAGGGATTTCTGCAGCTCCTCTCTGTGTTCCTCTGCAGCCTCATCGATGGGTCTGAATTTATGGCCTTTGTGAGCTCTTGAGTCTCTGCAGACGACACACACCGGCTGCTGATGGTCCAGACAGAAGAGTTTGAGTTTCTCAGAGTGCAGACTGCAGACAGACTCAGATCCTTCTGAAGCTGTCTGATCTCTCTTCAGTAAAAAGGCGTCACACAGGTTCTTTAAAGCCAAGTTACGAGGAGGATCCCTCTGAAAAGAAATAATCTTACAAAGTGGACACTCGCGAACTTGTTTTGTTGCCCACCAGGTCTTCAGACAGTCTTTACAGAAGCTGTGGCTGCAGGATAAGACAACAGGATTGTTGAAGATGTCACAGCACACTGAACAGGACAGACCATTTTCCAACTGAGAGGACATTTTGTCACTGCACTTCGCAGAAAACAGAGCAGTCAATCCAGGAAGTTCACTGAAAGTTAGTTTCTGTTTGAGTCTTAGTTCGTGGAAATATCCTGTTTATGTTGAAATGAGGAATCGGCAGCAGGTTGAGTCCAGTACTCCCAGTGACACCAGTGTGTCTCCTCCGTTCTCAGACCTGATATCCCTGCGGTCCGATGTTGAATACTGAACACACTGATGGTAAAGTGCCACAGTGTCTGATCACCCACGCTGTACATAGACACACCTGTTATTCAGGTGTGGTGGCAGGTGTTTAGCGATCAAGTCTGTGATCTACAAAAGTATGACTGGGATAATATCTTTTCCATCTGACTGAGCACAACCGGCCAAACGTGTATACTTAGTGGCTCTTTTTTAGCAAATATGTTGTCATGTTTACCATTTGAGTTTAGTGAGCCAACAGTTTGGTTTGAATAGACATTCAACACAAAGAATAGTCTAGTTTTAGCTGTTTTTATGAGGTCTGAGCCAAAGCGTTGGACAAATAAAAACTTAAAATCAAACTCATGGTGGAGCTGCAGCACAAGTCAGGAGATCATCAAAGAAAATCTCTGTAGACCGACAAGGATCATAGAAAATTTCATGGCAATTGAACTTCTACTTGTTGAGGTGTTTCAGTCTGGATCACCTTGTTGACCTCTAGGTGGCTCCATCCATCTGAGTCTAACCCTGTTTGTGCCTGCCCAGGTCTGTTCTATCTGCCCCCTCTGTCTGTTCTATCTGCCCCCTCTGTCTGTTCTATCTGTCCCTCTGTCTGGCTCTATCTGCCCCTCTGTCTGGCTCTATCTGCCCCCTCTGTCTGTCCTATCTGCCCCCTCTGTCTGGCTCTATCTGCCTCCTCTGACTGGCTCTATCTGCCCCCTCTGTCTGTTCTATCTGCCCCCTCTGACTGGCTCTATCTGCCCCCTCTGTCTGGCTCTATCTGCCCCCTCTGTCTGGCTCTATCTGTCCCTCTGTCTGTTCTATCTGCCCCTCTGTCTGTTCTATCTGCCCCCTCTGACTGGCTCTATCTGCTCCCTCTGTCTGTTCTATCTGCCCCCTCTGTCTGGCTCTATCTGCCCCCTCTGTCTGTTCTATCTGCCCCCTCTGGCTGTTCTATCTGCCCCCTCTGTCTGTTCTATCTGCCCCCTCTGTCTGGCTCTATCTGCCCCCTCTGTCTGGCTCTATCTGCCCCCTCTGACTGGCTCTATCTGCCCGCTCTGTCTGTTCTATCTGCCCCCTCTGTCTGGCTCTATCTGCCCCCTCTGTCTGTTCTATCTGCCCCCTCTGTCTGGCTCTATCTGCCCCCTCTGTCTGTTCTATCTGCCCCCTCTGTCTGGCTCTATCTGCCCCCTCTGACTGGCTCTTAGTTCTTCAGTAAAGCTTCTTCGTGGTTGTATCACTTTTGCCTTTCTGACTCTAAACGGCCCTTCTAGAAACTCTAAAGCCTGTTTTTGGCTTTAGAGTTTCTAGAAGGTTTCTAAAGTTTCACCTGTCCGCATCCTTTTTATCAAAGTAAATATACACAATTAAACTGTATTATTATAACACGGACGGGGCTGTTGCAGTGTGTATTAGACAGTTTAGATAAATTAAATGAGTTCTAAGATCCACATAAAGGCGTCCCATAAAGATAATAAGGCAGAAGGACAGAAAAGGACAATAGGAATGAGTTAAAAATGAATGTTTTATTCATGTATCTTGTGTGTCACATTGTTTTATTTTGAAAGTCTGTGCTTTGTCTGGTGTGATCACTGTTCTCCGCCTTAATGGCTCACTCCTGCGTCCTGTTGTCTTTCCTCCTCCCCTTCTGTCCTACATCATCCTGAGTTTAGTCCACTGGTTCTGATCCTGTCCCCTGACTGTTTGACCTCCTGCGTCTCGAACCAGGTCTGAATTAGAGGACATTGAACCGTCCGTCCATGTAGACTCACTTTTGTCTCATCCGTCTGACAGGAGGCAGAAGCTGTAGCTCATTTCATCCATCCATTTTCCAAACCGCTAATCCGTCACGGTTATGGGGCGGCAGGAGTCAGTCCCAGGAGCCATTGGAGGAGGTCATTGTTCAGCCTGACACGTGGCCTGTCAGGCTCACACTCACCGTTATAATCACCTATTCACATACACCTGCATGTCTTGGGACTTCGGGAGGAAGCTGGAGTACCCAGATAACTCTTCCTGTGTGAGGAAACACCTCTGGCTTATTTCACGTGCATCTCACTCTCAGGTCACGTAAGGTGTTTCATATTAACAGGAGTTCAGAAGAAGAAGAATAGAAGGATAAATATTTGTGTGCAGACTGACGACGTGGTTTGGCTCTATATGATGGTCGGTCATGTGACAGGGAGTCACTGCTCAGGCAGCTCTTTGTCCAGCCCGACGTGGCTCTGTTCAGACCCACTTAGTTTAATTATCCCTGTTTGGCTTGGTCTCAGCGGGCTCAGCGTGGATCCCTTTAGACCTGGATCTGCCTGGGTCTTTATGTCCCACTGTGTTCAGTCTGGACCTGTGAGGACACCAATACCCTTCCCGGCTGAGTTCAGCCCAGTTTGGCCCAGCCTGGCATTGTGGTCTACATTCTTCTGAGCCACTCTGCAGAATGAGAGGAGGAGGAGGAGGACTCTCTGATGTTCCTATTGGCTGAAAAGTTATTCAACCTCACTCTGATTGGCTGGCTGAATGTGAGCAGGGAATCCCTCAGGGCTTTCTCTGTCTTTGTCTCGGATTAAAAACACAAACAGTCCAGTCAGGCCTCGTTTCTTCAGGTTGTCCAAGACCAGGAGTGACCTAAAAGTCTGATCTGTCCTGGACAGATAAGACACTTACCAACAGTGCAGCTGCTGTTTCATTCACAGCTGCAGGTACCTGTTGAATTTAACAAAACAGAGTGAAATCTCTCCCCAGCTGCTGTTTTTCGCTGTGAGGCAGAAAGAGCTGGGAGACAAATAAAGTTTCCCTTCAGCAGCGTGTTGGAGCAAAATCAGGAGGTGAAGAAACCTGTTCAGGTCATGTTGCAGAGGGAGGAGAAGGAGGGCTGGCAAGCAGAGAAATCAAGAGAGAGAGGAGGAAAAAGGACTGAGACGGAGAAGAGGAGAGGGGCAGGAGTCCGCCGCTGAGGACGAGGAAGGTGAGTTTTGTTGTTTGGACTTTAAAAAGGGTAACCTGAGTGGGACCAGGTGGAGGGGTGAACAAAAAAAAAAAAGATTTAGCAGTGAGATTTTAAAGTTAAGAGGAGAAGCTGATGTTTCTCAGAAGGAATGAGATGAAAGTCTGGATGGGTGATTTGCAGTGAGCTGTGGAGAGCCGGCGGAGCTGAGCGGCAGCAGGAGCGACCGGTGGGCGGGGAGAGAGGAAGTGGGGTCGACAGGAGAGGAATTTAAAGGCCCATTGTTCTGGTGGAGCAGAGGCAGAGACAGCCGAGGAGCCGACAGACGCTGGACAACATGGACGTGAGCTCCGCCATGGCCAAGGTAGGACAGAAACATTTACACATCTACAGCTGGAAGCCTTATTCATGGACACGTCCAGATCAACAGCTGTAGTTTGGAGGTCAAAGGTCAGAGGGTTTGTTGTGATGTAGACTCTGATGGAGATCTGGAGAAACACCTGACTTGAACAAACTGAGTTCAGTGAACTTTAATGCCAGTGAATTTGCAGAAGACAGAGAAACTGATCGTCTGACTCAGCTAGCACTTTGCTTCTCTTCATGGTGATTCATTTCTACTGTCTTCTGTTTGCCAAAACAAAAGTGATCAAAAGGTCAACATCAGTCGACACACAGGCTGTGGGAACAACATTTCTACGTAACAACCTTAACTGATTAATGAATGAATGAATGAATGATCGTGTTCAGCCAACAGGAAATGATAAATTCAGGCCCAGATGAGCGTTTTATTTTTGGAAAATGGTGAAAAATGTAACCCAATAATAAAAATGTACTCAAATATAAATATCTAGTACGCTTTTAATACACTTAAGAGATTTCACTCTGTTCCAAAAGAGAAAGTCCAAACATGATGCCACTTAAAGAACTTTTGCACTTTTCAAACCAACAGGATTCATAAATCATGCAATATATGACACTGAAGACATCTGATATAGTTAAAAGATCTCTCTTGGCTTCTCTTCGAGGCTTTTGTGTCAAAGTTCACAAATAAATGAGAGTTAAACATGAACATGGCAGTTATCAGTGCGTCAGACTGTATCAGGTTTCTATTGAAGCAACTCTCCTGAATCATCACAGTTTTCTGTATAATTATCCCGTTTACTAAACTTAATTGAGCCATTGTGTGATGGCAGCACTTATATTTTGACGGGTCACAGCAGGAAATAAAAGACTTTCCTGATGAATAACAACTTTACAGAAGAGCAAATAATTTTTACCAACCAAGTTTTCATTCATCCTTTTTTGTAAAATTAGGGTGAAGCTCATTTCATTCAATTTTCTAATTCAGTCGGTGGAAATCCGGGATCATTAGGAAACTGATCCGCCTGCTGGAATCTGGTCTGGCAGGCGATGAGGATGGATCTGTCTCCCAGAGATCCCTCCTCATTCCCCCTCTGGTTCTCTGTCCAGAGGTCACCTCAGTCGGAGGCAGATAACCTGACGGATCAGTGTCACCTGTCCAGCTTTGAGCCCTTTGTCCCCCTTTATACTCTGGAGACGGAAAATCTGCCATCAGCAGGATAGAAATAACCCCCAACACACACACACACACACACACACATTTGTACTATGCCAGCCAAGCGATGCCAAGTTATTCTGAATTAAAAAAATAAATATCTAAGGCGTTTTTCATCATATAATAACAAAACTTATTTTATAAATACATTTTTAATTGATGACCTGAAAACATATATCAAATCTAGTCAAAAATATATACATATTTATTTACTTCTCTGGTAACCTGTTTGTTTACTCTCCTGCCTTTTCTGATTTGAATGGAAAAAAACGGGAATGATGCCGTTGGTCGGAGCTCTGGGTTCAGGATGTTTAACTACATCAGGTTGACTCAACTGCCTTTGACCTCCAGCCTCTTATCTCGGCGTGTTTCCTGCAGTTTCCCCTTCGCATAGCTGACATGTTTGGAGTTGCTCAGTGAGGCTGAACTGAGTCCGATCCACCAACAACATGCTCGTCTTATCTGACTCCTAAATATAGATCTGCCGCACATTTCCCTCTTTCTGAAAAAATGCTTTTCTAGTTGGGCTCCAATGAAACTCTGATGGACTGACTGACCTTTGTCGGTAAGAGTTTGGTGAAAGTTGATCAAATTTTAGACATTAGATTTTCCTTGATCTTACTTTTATCCCAGTAAATGTTATCATGAGATTTCAGCCTACGCGTATTCAATTTTTACGCCTTCTCGGCATTTCGAAGCAGAGTGAGGTATTAAAACAATCACGTGTCTCATAAAACTCATTTTGAATGTGTTGCCTGACATGTAGGCAGCATGTCTGAAGTTATTCCAGTCTGCATGTTGAGAAAATACAGCTTGATACTGAACATATCCATAAAATGTTCACATGTAATGACACAGTCCTGTTAAACATTTATATGGTTCTGTTTTACACTCGCAGCATTTCAGGTTCAGGTTTTTCAAAGACCAGGTCTGGTTTATTACAGAAATACTTCACAGTGACTTCAGACGCAGAGTTTTTATTAGTGATGAACCAAAACCAGCACTCTGGATGCGAGACGGTCAGGCAGCTTGTCTGCTGGTGAGATTCTGGGAGACTGAGTTGATCTAAGAAACTGAATGAATCTGACATCACCATCCCTGCAAACAAGACAATGAAGATCCAGACTGTCCTGGTCAATGTTATCAGAGCAGGAACGTCTCAGTCTTTAACACTCATATCTTCTGAGAAAAGCTCCTCTCTTAACATCTTTACCACTCCTTATTATTATTATTATTATTATTATTATTTATAAAGGACATAAAGTTAAAGGTCTCCTACTGCGCTAAAACTTTAGTGATGTCACTTTGGAAAAATTGGTTGTTTCTATTTTTCACAGCCAACACAAACCATTAGCTGCATCCTGTCAGCTCTGTTCAGTTATCTGGAGGAACTTTTGAGTCACATCGTGTGTCACAGACCAAAACCAGTAAACAAATCCCTTTTTAGATAAATTGGACTTCACTTAAAGTGGACAACTCGCTGCCTTGGATGTAAATCTCATTAGCACTTCCTGTTTTAGTTTAGTTTGAAGTGGGTGTGATTCAGTGCTGGTGTTAGTCCAGCAACATAACAATAAACCCACACGCTGTGTGAGTCGGTGTATTCCGCAGGGATGTTCTCCTTCTGCTGTTTCTATTTCAGCCGTCAACACCGCGACCTTTTCAACACGGGCTGATCACACTTCACACCTCTAAACACACTCGTCTGTCATAATGACTGATCTGCCCTCTCTGACAGTCGACCCCACTAACAGGCATATCAGTAACACAACTAGCTGGAGCTTCCCCCTGTGTTTGCCAGAAGTATGTGGACACCCCTGTCCAAAAGATTTCCTGTAAGGCTGCAGGGCTTTAGTCAACAGACTGTTGATCACAACAGTGTTTATTGTCTCCTAAACTAAGTCTATAAAAAAAAATGACTTTCCTGATCAGGCATGGAAGGGATTGACTGCCTGGCGTGGAACCTCAAACCCCATCCAACACCTTGAGCCCTTCGAGCCAGAGGTCAGAGTTTGACCCCAATAGGAGCAAATCTCTGCAGCAGATACCAAAACCAGTGAAGGCTGTTTGCGGTTCATCATTGTGCTCTATAAATATACAGCATGTTGGCTGTTTGAGTGTCACCCTTGGTAGAGATGGATGTGTTGATACCTGCTGACAGACGGACAGGTGGACTCTTCGTCTGTCAGGAGGTTGTTTTAGCAGAACAGTCGTCAGGTTTCATGCCAGAGGTTTTAAAAACATCGTCATCCACAATATTTCTGTTTCCTACACACACACCAAGTAGTAACACACTGCAGCGTCGATCACTGGCTGTTTTGAAGCCTGGAATTTGTAATTTGGCTGTCGCCAAGTTGGTTTTTTTGAAACCAAAAGAGATTTTATATATATATAAGAGAAATGAGAGCTGAAGAGGCGTGAGGGCTGGATCTGACCCGCTCTGCACTCTGTATCATGATTGTGTAGTCAATAACACAGTAGCCATGTTGCTCCAGAGTCAGAGGCGTGACAACAACAGTTTCATTGTGCATCCCGTCATGGTGGTGCTCCCCTTTAGACAGACAGACAGACAGACAGACGGACACACCCCAGCACAGAACAGGGAGGCGATGTAAAGGCTTCAGGCCGTTAAGGGATTAAACTTAAGCCTTACCCTTTAATAAAAATGAATGAATTATTTTTTATTAGTCCGTTATGGATCCAACCCCCTTTGTGTTTAATATTCAAAGAGACCTGATCTGGTTTCAGAGGAAGGAACTTGTAGCGCAGTTCTCCAACTCTCACAGCCAAAAATGACAGTTTCATTAGAAGAGAAAATACTGAAGGCCTCTGAGGTAATGTTCTTGGAAGGGAGCGGCGAGGACACGAGCAGAGGAGTGAATTCAACGGGTGAGAAATATGAAAAAGGAGGAGGAGGAGATGAGAAATGAGTGTTTGGTTCACAGATAAAACTCTGGAGGATTAGTCAGTACGGATGACATCACTGGGTGGATCAGGTGAGATCATACACTTTACGTCTGTGTGAGTGTTCACTACCTTCTCTTCCTCCCTTCAAAACAACAGCTCGTCATCCAAAACGTCCTCACAGACCTTCATCGTCGCTGTAGCCGATTTTTTTCCGTTAACTCTGTGTGTCTGCTTGTTTTTGGCCTCATAATCATCATTATAGTTTTTATTTCACTCTTGTAAAACTCCCTTTAGAAGGTTCTGTTAACGGATTGAGAGGAAGCTAAACATTTTGTGCTCAAACTGACTCCTCGTTAAATAAAAAGGACACAGACTCATTTCTGCCATTACAATAAAGAATAAATAAATATGCTTGCCTGAAATATTTATAATGATGATAATAGAAGTACGCCAAAATTACACATGAGATACTTTTCAGTGATTTTATTTATTGCCTGATTGTTTTCAGATTGTTTGTTTTTCTAATTTAAAGACTCAGAACTTTCCTGAAACAGATTTTTTCTGTAGACTGGAGTAAGTGTGCTTTTGTTGGATGTTTCAGGCTGTGAATTAATGCACATTTGGTGCTTTAATGAGTATTTGAGAAACTATGTCAGGATTTGTAGGATGTAACCAAATTTCCGTGTGTGTTTGCGGTAAAGAGGGAACACTGAGCTCTTTGGCACAGAGGAGTTAGATATAATTTCTGACCTTTGATACTCCCGCTGTTTGTTGTTCATAATGCAGAAACTGAAATGGACTGATCCTCTCAGTATCTGAGCTGCGTAAAGGACTTGAACACACGGCAGAAGTGCATCATGATTATGCTTTCACTGTGTTTTCTCCTCTCAGATGTCTGTGAAGCAGAGCGCAGGAGGTCCAGGAGCAGCAGCGTGCCTCATGTGTAAAGAGAGCTGCTCTGGATTTCAGCCACATTCTTGGAGGTACAACCCGTTATTAAGCCCCTTTATTAAGATGATTTATTTCCACTTTAAAAAGAAAAACAGGAATGAAACTAAATGAAACATGCCTCTGGTGTCTGTGCTTTTGATGGGATTTGATTTTACAGTATTGTTTTTTCTCTGTGCAGGAAGGCCTGTATGGCCTGTGGCTGCAGCACAGTCGCCCACGCTCCTGGAGGTGATCTGGAAGACGACCATCTGATGGGACGCCTGCTCGCAGACTCCCCCTGCTCCCACTTGACAGCAAAGGTTAAAGGAGGTGGCGGCGTTCGCATGTACAAGAGGAACCGTATGATTGTGACGAATCCAGTGGTGTCACGCAAAGACCCGACCTTCAACACCACGACCTACGACTGGGCACCGGCCAGCCTCAACCAGAAACTGGTGAGAACAAAGGTTTATTTTTAAAAATGAAGAGCAACCACAGAAAATAAATCAGCTTTTGAATAAACTCACAATTCAAACCCCAGCCAAACCATCTTTCAGAAAAATCTATTTCATTTCATTTAAATTGTGACTCTAATTGTGTAAAATTATTTTGGTCTGTGTTTAAAATTAATTATCATGTTTGACAAGAGAACCATGAGTCCTCAAACTTTTAACCAGACCGTCCATCAGTACATCAATGAATCAATGAATCAATGAATCAATCTGTCAGCCTTAATTTGTTGAGGGCTTTTCATTCAAGGTGCTTCTGAGAATAACGGCGATAAAAAACAATGGAAGAATAAATAAATTAAAACAGGAACTGGGGAAACGCTATTGTTAATTTAGAAAAACAGAATTTGCAGTGAGGAAACAACAAAAGCTAGAAGGTAAAAATAAAAAGATAGATTAATAAAGTAAGATAAATTAAATAATAATAATAACCAGTGGAGATAAGATCAGCTGTTGAATTCATATACTTATCAAGAAGTAATGAGTAAAAACCAAAAAGAAAAACCTTAACATATATAAACAAATAAACATTGAACAGGACACATTCCTTCATTATTTCAGTTGTTCTGAAGTCCATAACAAGATGCAGCAGTGTTTAGTTTGCTGTTGTTTACGGGGTTCAGTTCAGTTCAGTTCAGCTCAGTTTCTGTCTCGACTGTGTGGTTTTCATTAGAACGGGCCCAACTATGTCTCAGATCTGTCAGCCTATAATTATGATGATGACATTGATTAGTGAGCGCTGCAGTTTGGTGGGGGACGTGACTGTGGTCGGCCCCGCGGAGACAGACCCAACGCTGTGGCTGTTCTGCAGATGTTTCCGTTAGTCACTGCAGTCGTCTGACGACGCACAGATGTGTCACTGACAACACCTGGACCGAGAGGTGATGACGGCCGAAAGAGAGCTGAAGTTTGGCGGCCAGCCACAGGAGAGGGAGGCAAACAATAACGAATCCATGTTTTCTGGAAAAGCTCGTCCTGCAATTTTTTCAAGAATGTTTTCTCATTTATTCACTTTAAAGCGAATGATGAGTTGCCAGAATTGCAAAAAATGTTGAAAATGAAGAATCTGCTGACAAACGTCGACCTCTGGTGTCACCCTTAGACCAGAAAACAAAATAAACACATCCTCCAAAGTTAATGTCACATATCTTAGCACAACACATAAAAACCATTTAGCTCCCAGCTAACAGCAGAAGACATGTGTTATGATGTTTTACTGAAATTCAATCTTCACAGGAAGATCCTGTCTGTTTTCAAACATCTCAGTTACTTTTATTAATGGACCACAAACCACCAAATCCAAACTGAGCATGAAGTTGAAGCAACACATTCCTAGATTGGTTTTGTTTAGTTGAATATTTTAACCTTAAATTTACATTTACAGTCATCAACTCATTAATCTTACTCTTTCATCCAAACTCACAATGAGGGGTCTTGTTTTAAAGTCTTATGAACCGTTACATCTGAAGATAACTTCAGGAGATTGTACATAGAAATACATCAAAAGTGCCACGTAGACCAGTTTTTGGGGTTTTATGAGAGCACGTTGTATCCAAAAGCTTCCTGCTCTGACATGATTCAGGAGCTTGTTCCATAATCGGGGAACCAGACCAGACCAGACCAGAACAGTCTGGACTGTGGAGGTCTTGTTTGCAGGGATAGTGATGCCAGACCACATTCATAGAGGAATGCAATGTTGGTGATGGATCATGGGGCTGAATGACGGAGTTCAAATAGATGGTGCAGACCCAGAAGGCAGAATTAGTGACTTGAATTTTTAAATATTTCGATGCCTTTAATGCTGGAACTCACCACTGTCCATTCCACATCCGACCTGGATGGACTTCACGAAAAAAAAAAAAAAAAAAATACAGTTAAACACAATTTTGTCATAAAAGTCAATGAAGTAAAATTTCCTGTTTAACTTTTGTAAAAAAAAAATCTTTGTTCCAATCAACCCAGTCTCAGTTTGGCAGGACACTAAATGCTCGCTGTAGTTTCTTCACAGGCTACATTTTTATTTAAAATTTTTTTTTTTTGGGAATAAAAGAATTTCATAAAATGTATTAGCAATTTTTGGGATGGATCATTGGACAAAAGTCTCTTTTTAGGGTTTCACAAAAGTAGGAGTTCATATTAGACTACTTCAGCTTTAGGAGTGTTTGAGAGCACTCATCATGGATCTGAGGGTAAAATAATCCCCCCCCCCCTCCCAGGCCATGCAGTACATGGAGCTAATCCCGGAGAATCAGCGTCCAGTCTCGGGGACTGATGGAGCGTTGGAGCGGCGCAGGCAGCTCCTCAGCCAGCTCCCGGCCTACGATCAGGACCCCATGAGGTGTCAGAGCCTGGCCAGTGAGGAGGAGGTAGAGTACCCCCCCCCACACACACACACACACACACACAAACAACCCCAACAATAAATAATCTGCATGAGAAGGAAAAGTCTGATCTTCACCTTCTCCAACATCTTCTGGCAGATTTCCTCCATGCTGCTGTTTGTGAAGCACTACAAACAGGAAGTGCTCGGGGTCGGGGAGGTGGCCTTACCTGGCGAGGGCGGAGCTCTGAGGGACGCAGCCATTCAGAGGACAGCAAAGGAAGCCAAGGATCGCAGCAACAGCGAGAAGAAGGATGCACCGGAGCAGCAGAACCACAGCTCGACCGACAGCAGCATCTCCCCTCCGACTGGTTCCTCCAACGGCACAGACGACAGCATGAAGACCGAATATGTGAGTGAATAAAACTCCTGACAGCTATGACATTTAAATTCTGGTAATCCTGCTTGTATAAATTACATTATTGAAAAAAATCTTACAGGCAGCCTCCATTCAAATCCAAAAAAAGCAGACAAAGGATGTCACCGTATGAACTACTGGTTTCTTCCGTTCGACATAGAGACGCGCTCCAACACACCTGCAGCAGATTTTAGAAAATTAGTATTGAAAAGAAAGTCTTGTTTAGAAGGAGTGCATCGAAATGGACCCATCTGTATCAATACTAATATCTTAAATATCGAGTCTTGGATATAAATAGGCACCTTCTATTCCTTAAACGATTTTGGACCGCTTAATTTTATCCCCTGACAGATTCCCCACAGCGGCCAACACTCGCTCCCTGAGCTTATCACATTCCTACCAGATTGTGTAATGCTGAAAGTTGCCCCCTAAATGCCTCATTTTATGTTTCCCACCCAGAACATCTGAAGCAAAAGTGTCTCTGATGCAGGAACCTGGGAACGGCTTTGGATTGGTTCGGTGCATGACCTCTCATTTCCCGTTGTGTCCCCTCTCTCTCCTCAAGCGGTGTACTGGTTGCCACGGTGAGGTGGACAAGGAGAGACCAGCTGTGTATGCTGAGCGTGCAGGTTACCATGACGCCCTGTGGCATCCCACCTGCTTCGTGTGCTCAGAGTGTGGCCAGGGATTGGTGGACCTGGTCTACTTCTGGTCCAATCAGAAGCTGTTGTGCGGACGACACTACTGCGAGACGGTTCGGCCGCGCTGCTTGGGCTGCGATGAGGTGAGATGACATCATCAGACAGAGGAGCGTGATGTAATGTGTTGGCAGACCGACCATCCTGTACGATACAGCACAATATCGTACCACACGACACCACATGACTCCAAATCTGTGCAAGTGCTGGAAAAGAACACATTTAGATAGAGACGTTCATTAAACCTCTGCAGGAAGGCTCTTTCTTCAGACTTTAATAAAATATCCCCTCCCCACCTTCTCCTTTACCTCCAGTTGATGTTCTGCCAGTCTTTTCACACGGCGAAGGACGGACAGACGTGGCACCATCATCACTATTGCTGCTGGAAGTGCGGACAAAGCCTGGAAACACCGTGTCAGCACTGAGACGCCAAACACAACACGCCGCTCAGTTTTAGCACCTCTTAAAAAAAGAAAAAGAGCATTACAGAGTCAGATACAGTGAAGACATAAAAATATAAAGACAGTAAATTCCATTCATATTTACATGGTTAGTCGACTTGTTTTATATGAAAGAAATAAGTAATAAATACACATTAAAGAACAAGTAGTCAGAATTTTCCAGTTGATATATTTGTGTTTAAAATACTTCAGACGTTCATCCGAAGCTGAAGAGCTCAGAGGTTTATCCAGTTGATCCTCCTGGTGTCTCGAGTACTTAATGAAATTTTTAGTTGACACAAAAGAGCTTAAAGTACTTAAAGTCCCAGTTTGTTGATTTATTAGCACTTAAAGTTCTGACAAGTGAAGTGAGCCAGATGTGCTGCGTTCAGCCCCAGCAGCTCAGAGTATGGAAGCCCAGAGCTGCCATTTGACATGTAATCTGTGTTTTACTTCATATTAACTTCAGGCAGAAAAATAATCTTATGGGTTAACAGACAACTGGAAAGCTGGAAGAGGCATAGCACTAATTAGTAGTTAACAGCACTCTGAATTTCTACTGAATTTAATTTTCTTTCTAGGTTTCAATCCTCAGCGTTTTAATATCCACACATTTAATTTTACTTCCCCTTCTTTTCTGTCTGACCTGCCAGCTCAGTGAAACTGCAGCATTCATTTGCTTTAAAGCTCTGTCACATTAATGAGCGTCGATCTTTTTCTGCTGCTTTATGCGAGTTGTATTCCTGTTTTGTATTTTGATTTAAAAAAAAAAAAAAAGTTTTTAAAAAAGAAGAAAAAGAAGATTAAACTGTGTATCATAGAAGCGAGGGCGGTGTTGGTGAAAAAGGTTGGCCAACAATAAAATCTTCTTTAGACTTACTTTAGTTAATTAAGCTAAAAGCTTTATTTAAGCTTCATGATATAAAAATAATCAACACAATAATATCGAATACCGTCAGCTAACATTGACTTTTTTTTTAGTCTATCTCTTACTTTTTGAATGGATTGCTGCTAGGGAAACACTAATTGTATAATAATAGTTTATAGACAATACTCTTCAGTACAATGTAATATGTCCCATAATAGATTATAGTAACTGTACTAATAGTTGTTTCATCTCTGTGAATCTATTTAATGAGCTGTTTAGCCTAGCGTAGCATAAAAATTGGATAAAGAGTGAAACCGTTAGCCTCGTCAAGCTCAAGAGAGGAGATATTAATTTCTTTCTATTTGAGACGACACACAGGGATTTCTGAAAATGTGCAGCGTGGAGGAAATTCATTTTCTGTTGAAGCTGAACGTGACAGTTCACCAAAACTGTGGTAGCTCATTTTTTAGATTCATTAGTTATTAACAATTCACAACAAAGAATTAAATAATATTAAACTGCAGCTAACTAAAGCAGGTGACGACGCATCTAAAGACTTATTTTATAACGGCCATGTTTATGCCATAAAAGAAAGATTCCCATGTTAATGACACACTTCACATCAGTAAAACACTACATAGACTGTTGTGTGTGTAAGAATGACAACACAACACTGTATCTGTTAACTTTAGGTCTGATTGCATTAGTCTTTGTCTGATGTGTGCTGTGTTGGTTTGTTTGGTTTTCAGATGTACTAGATCTGATATTGTGAGTTTCCTCGTTGTAATCATGACTTGGATGTTGATGTGAGTGTTGTTTACAGTTGGGGAGGGCGCCCCACGGGCTGTCGCTGAAACATCTCATTCACCACATTCTCTGGTAGATATGAGGCTGAACCAGAGGAGGTCTGTCTGCTTTTATTGGTCATTTCTATCTGCAAACCTCTGGCAGTCCACCATATCCGGAGTGGGGATCTTGGCTCTTTTGTGGATGATGTTTATTGGTTAATAGAACAATTTACCTCCAAAAAATCCCAAACATGAACTGATAAACTTCAGATTTCTGCTCTATCTGATGAAGCCCATGTCCTCCCCTGATTTTGAGCTTTGCTTTGCTTTTTCTACACATGAACTGGAATTATCCAGATAAAACGGTGCATTTCCGGAAAACGCTATTTAAAAGTAAAATTTGAGGTCAGGATGTCTTCACTTGCAGGGACTGGTGAGAAGCCCACACCAGGATATGTTGAATGCTTTGACATTTGTTCTTGCATCAACGCTGTCTCTCCGCTCACATAGTGTGAAGTGTTTTTCCTGGAGATTATGTTTTCAAAGCTGATTGGTTGAGAATAAAAGTTACTTCTAAATGAAATTCCTGTTTTTGACCATCTTTTCGAAGAGAAAGGTATGAAATGAACACTGCAGATGTCGAATAGTTTTTACTTTGTGTGTCTTGACTTGAAATAATTTTTAAATGCATGTTGAGTTACAGCCAACAAAACAAAATGATTAACAATTAAGGACAACATTTCCATTTCAAGTAATTATGGAGAACAATAGAGACCAACTGTGACGAGATTTAATTGTGTGAAACCAAATTGCATTGAAAGGTTTCATATGTAACTTTGGCCAAAGATTAAGATCCAGGTTAAGATCACACTTCATCTGAATCCATCCAGCAGAGCAGAGCTGCAGTGTGTGTGTGTGTGTGTGTGTGTGTGTGTGTGTGCTGACCTACTACCTGCAGGAATGTGAAGTATTCCTGCGGTTCCTCAGACAGCGTTCCTGGGTAGTTGCGCCAGCTGACTGTCTGACAGTTGTTTCCTGAACCATGAAAAAAAATCCAGAAAAGGATATTTTTAGTCCCAAACTGAGACAAACCTATTTGGTTTGAGTGTGATGGACTTTAATAGCAGCTTGCATCATGGAGGAGGATTTAGTCCGTCTGTAGGACTCACCCTGCACTTCCTCTGATGATGTCACGCAGTTCTGTCTGAATGAGTTCACTGTTTTAAATTGTCTTTTTTTCTTTTTAATAATAAAAATGTTAGAGTCACATCCTGACTGGCTTTCTGATGAAACCTTTATATCCACAGAGATAAATGACGTTTAGTGGATGAATTAGAACAACTTCAGCTGCTTTGTTGCTGTTTCGAACTGAATCAGATAATTTAATGATTTAATTTTCTGACTATACAAGGCTGTCATCATCTTATTAAACATTATCAAGGATGGTTAAATAAATCTGTTACCTTAAAGGAATTCTCTGTGACATTAAAGCAGCTATAATGGATGTTGTAAAAATAAAAATATGTCAAATGTGTGTAGGCGGTTGCTCTCGGTGAGGAGGAGAATTTTATGTCTGCTGCGAACAATTATCTCCATCATCAGTACATCTTAAAATAATTTTATTTGATTATTTAGTGTGCATGCCGTCATTACTTCCTGAAACTCCGGTTGAATTTAGATTATCTGTTATCTGACTGTCAAAAGCACAGAGATGACGAGTTTACTGTCAGAAAACTGGGAAAAACAGCAATTATGTATTTTAGTTGGTTTTTTTTTTTTTTTTGTTTTGTTATAAACGATTAATCACCAATCAAAATAATCTCTCATCATGTAATCATCTCAGATGTACAGTGGCGGAATGGTTTTCCATAAATAAACATGGATCCCAGGAAAATTGCGGAAATGTGGCCAGAGGTATGTGGCGCCCTCCTGTGGGCAGTTTCTGCTCTCACATGAATGTCCTGCACTCCCTGAACGCAGCACTGTGTTGCCTTTGTACTTCCCCTTTAAATGCGGATCAAAGTGTGTGTTGTGTAATTTGGGTGACAAATGAAGAGGAAGAGGAAGAGGAAGAGGAGGAGGAAGGCAGACTGAAGAGCACCCGGTCAGGTACGGTCCAGGTCCAGGTCCAGGTCCCGGTCCAGGTTATACTGAAACAGGTTCCTCTGCTCGTCTGATTGTGTTGTGTTGCGTTGTGTTTGTGTAACCTGCGGTGTCCGTGTTGTATTCATGCTGTTTCCAACGAACTCGTTAGAAAAGAAGCTTAAAGAGTCCAAAACCCAGAAAAAAAAAAAAACGTCTGAGAAATAAAATCTATTCCTGAGGGCCTTCAGAACCTTCAAAATAAAATGTAAAATAAGTTTCTGTAAACTAACAGGAAACTGAAGACAGTTTTGGCTCTGATGAATTCCTCCGTCGTTTATTTAATGTAAAATCAAATATTTTTTTAGCTTATTTTCGTGCAGCTGATGATTACACACTTTTAATTTGATATCAACAGTTTTACAGCCCTTTACTTTCCTTTTTTTTTTGGGTGTCACGATCTTCTTCATAAATTATTTAAGTTCATTGTTGGAAACAGAGACACAATATTCTAATGTCAGGATCCAGTTTCCTGAATTATTACTACATATGCATTATATGATATATAGTTTTAAAAAAAGGCATTTATAAAATGATTAATTAAATGTTGTTAAATTGTTCTGGGATGTTTCAAAATTTTTACTCTCCGTAAATAATTCAAATTGAGATATCAATATAATTTGTATTATTATTATAAAACATGATAAGGAGTTTTATAAATATCAGATTAATAAAAACAAAACACCAATAAATGAACTTATTTGTATAAAATTCCTACATGAGACTATAAACTTGTAAACAACAAGCAACAACAGTTCGTCAGACTGGAGTGAAAAATCAGCTTCCACAGTTCAGACACTGAACTCAGATTACGATGTGTGTGTGTGTTTTTTTGTGAAGGAGTGCAGCCATGGAGCTCAGTGTTACCAGAACAATAATGTTGGCAGGAGGCGTTCTGGTTGTTCCCATCTTCGCCTTCATCATCTCCTTCATCTTCTGGCCTGGAGTCCTCCTCAAGGCCTACAACTGGTAAAAACACTCACACTCCAGAAACCCGTGTTTGCTTCTATCTAATAAATCTTAGTAGATGTATTTGTACCAAGACTTGTGCTGGTTTTAACTGGAGACAGGACTATATGAATTTACATACAACTGTTGGCTTTATTATCATAATTAACTGACAGATCTGACTTTTTAAATAATGAAAATTACTGATATCATCAAAGTTAGTTACCTGGATCTACTTGTTAAAGCTAAATTTATATTTCTTAATTTAGGGGCCATTATCCAACTCTGATCATTTCTGATCAGTGAGTTCATATTTTGAAATGATATTCACATATTTAAACAGACATAAACAAACTCTGATTTTCAGTCTTTTAGTTTCCCGTTCTTCTACCCAAAGTACCAACTACTTCATACGGGACGAAGTTTAGCCACAACAAAGTACTCGAGAGGGAAATCTTTTTTTTTTTTTTTTTTGTAAAAAGTGTACTGCTCATTTTACTTATATAAACCAAAAATATAAATTAGCAAACTTTTTTGTGCATGCATCACACAAAGGTCAAGTGTTTGGTGGTGAATCCCTGACTAATGCATTGCCTGGTGTTCTCCGCAGCGCTCAGAATGAAAGCCAAACTCTTCTTATGAAGGAGCATGGACTGTTAGTACTGTGACTTTGTCTATTGGACTTTGTCTGAGTTGTAAAACACACACAGAGCTGTGTCACTGTGATTCAGCAGTTTTATCAGCAGCTTTGTAACTCGTGTAAAAGTTTAAAGTGACTTATGAATATTTACACAAGATAAAATTAAAATATTGTGACAATATCACCAACAGGGACACGTAAAGGACGCTTGACTTGACTATGATAATATTCCGGCAAGACAAGTTTATTTATGTCTCATTCCATACACAGACGAGTACGATAATACCTTGTGCACTCACACTAGTTTAATGTTTCAACGTTGTGTATAATTTTTTTTGTGAAATAAAAAAATGTTGCCCTGTGAATTCTTGAGAAATGTGTAAAATGTGTGTTTGAGGTCACATTGAACTAGACCTTGAGACTGACCTAAGTTCCTCCATTTTGAAAAAGTTCCCTCAAGGTCAAAGCCATGTTTTGTGATCTCACAGCGACTTTGACATTAGACCACCAAAATACAATCAGTTAATGAAAAATTTGAGACAAATGTGAAGCAAATCTCACAAAGATGATTGTTGAAGACGTAAATTATGTAGTCTATAATACTTCAGAGGGATTTGCTGAAGGGGGCGATGCACAGACGTTGCATCTTTTTAGAGAGTAATATCAGATACAGCAACTTCCTGTTTGGGTGTGTAATCTTTAAACTCACAGTATAAATTTATTTGTGACACATTTTGCATCTTCTGGGCTGCCAACAGAACTTGTGTTCCTGTTATAATCCTGCTCAGGTACTGGCGCTGTAAAATGGGGATGGTGGTCCGCTACGCTCACAGTGGAAGGTACCGCTACTGTTATTCCAGCCGCGGGACATCAGGAGGCGCCACGCCGTCACTGCTGCTGCTCCATGGCTTCTCCGCCAGCAAGGACATGTGGCTGCCCCTCATACAGGTAATACAAAGACACTCAAAGACACTCAGAAATGTGTGCAAGTAGACATACTGAGAAAAAAGAGAGTGAAGGTGAAGGGAGATTGATGAATGGATGGAACGAAAAAGAAAGGTTAAGAGGAGGAGACAAGGAAAGAGTAAAAGGTGTCAGGAAAGGTAGGAAAGACAAAGGAGATAAGGAAGGATGAGTGGTTGGTGTAGGTCGCCAGTCATGTCATTTCCAAATAATGACATAAAAAGGCCCAAATATACTTTAAAAATAAACACGGACAGAACAATGACCTTATAGACAAACACCAACACACATGCACTCCATTATATTTTCTCTCTTTTTCAACAGGAAAGGTGTGATCATGTTGTGCTCTCTCATTTCTGTCAGCCTTGGATGTGTTTGTTTTTCTGCTGCAGCATCTCCCCAGGAGCCAACATGTGGTCTGTTTGGACATGCCGGGACACGAAGGGACGAGCCGCACCTGTGCTGAGGACTACAGCATCTATGGCCAGGTTGGCCGGATCCACCAGGTCTGTACCTACATGGTTCAGGAAAGGCAGGCATTAGTTGGAAAATGGGTGAAGTTATTGAGAAGTTGAAATAGATAAAAAAGAAAACTGTGCACGCTTGAGCTGTTAGTCGTTCGGTGCAGGTCGTGCAGCTCCCTGAGGTGATGGGACCAGAGATCCTGAGCAAAGAGACTCACTGTTGTCCTCCGGAGTCCTGAGAGACAATAAAACAGGTGACTCTTCTCTGTGTGCGCAGTTTGTGCAGAGCATCGGTCTGGATAAAAGACCCTTCCACCTGGTCGGCACATCGATGGGTGGGAACGTTGCAGGGGTCTACGCTGCCAGTCACTCTACTCACCTGTCCAGCATCACCTTGGTGTGCCCTGCAGGTAAATCCAGCAGCCGGGGGACCCACCCCCAACCTTGAGACGTGACATCACCTCCTCATCCTCTTCCTCTCCGTCCTGCAGGTCTGGTTTATCCCACAGACTCCCAGTTCATCAGCCAGCTGAGGGAGATGGAGAAGAATCAAGAGCCGGAGTCGATTCCTCTGATTCCCTCCAACCGTCAGGAGCTGGAGAACATGCTGAGGCTCTGCTGCCACACCCCCCTCAACCTCCCCCAGCAGGTACAGGACTGAGATTCAGGGTCTCAAATCCAGATTAGGACTCTTTCAAGGCTTCGCACATCGCTGTTCTTTGATACAGAACATCAATACGCTGTGTGTGTGTGTTTGTGTGTGTTTTCAGGTCATGCAGGGTCTTCTGGACAACAGGCTCCCCAACAATGACTTCTACAGAGAACGTGAGTCAGTGAAGTCACTGCTCCAAATCCTCCTCTTCGTCTTCCTCCTTCAGATCAATAATACAGTATTGAGAACCAGACCTGTGTCCCCAGTTTCCCCCTTTTAACGCAAAACTCACCTTTTCTGAAATGCTTCGGCTTTATTTTGCTGTTTGTGATATCCATTTATGTAGAACCAGCTCAATGAGTAAATCATCAGTGTCATGTCATACTCACCACTCTCACTGCTCTCAGTTTACCTCTTCAAAAATAATAAATCCCCGACAGTGTTCCTGCTCTGCTGTGCTGGGTCAGTTAAACTTAACAATTCTTTCACAAACTCTTCATAATAAAAGTTCTGCAGCAGCTGATTGAAAATAATCTTTCCCTTTCCCTGGTATGTTTTATAAGTTGGATGTTGATCAAACAGTGATAAATGCAGCAGATGGTGGTGACCATGATCTGACTCAGCTGTTTTCCTGTCGGAATCAGCGCAGTGGAGATGCACATTCCTGATTTTCCTGGCAAATTTTTAGTTTTATAAAATTAATTAAATGCTGTTTTTGTTTCAATAACTGGTTCTGCAGGACACCTGTGCTGTGCTCTGTTGAGTTATTTTGTGTGTGTGTTTGGGTTTTAGTTTTCTTGGAGCTTGTCGGGGAGAAGTCCCGTCACTCGCTGCAGGAGAACCTTCACCTGATCACAGCGCCTGTGCAGGTCATCTGGGGGAAGAATGACCAGGTAGATAAATCCCAGCCATTCGGTCATTTATGACCAAGAACCAAAGCACACCAGGGTTATTTCTGGTTATTCTGTCTATTCCAAATTTTATCACAATCCATCCAATGTAAGTTTTGTTTACAACCTCAACAACTTCACGGCGGCATCAGAAGAAAAATGCTCAGGGCACCAATGTCAGTTTGATTCATATTTTAAGATATTTAAGTCTGGACTAATAATTTATCTAAAAAAAAAAAAAAGACAAACAAGGTGAGCTGCATAAGAGCCTGTCTCCTCTCTCAGGTGCTGGATGTTTCGGGGGCAGGTGTGCTGCAGGCGGTGCTGCCGAGCTGCCAGGTCGACCTGCTGGATGACTGCGGTCACTCTGTAGTGTTGGAGCGACCCAGGAAAGCTGCAAAACTCATCTTGGAATTCTTTTCTGTGCAGAATGTCAATGGAGATGATGCTAAAAAGCATTCTTGAAGTAAACGTTTACACTGAACCCTGACACCTGACCTCATGATGAATGATGAAGGCGAGGAGAGTGATTGGCCATGATGACTCTGTTTTAAAGTTTATTCTAAGACTTTTCTACAACAGCGTTTACATGTGTGACAGTTAAACCAACACACAAAAATAGCACGTATTACAACTGAACATTTCTTTCCGTATAGAGGCACTGATGTCGAATGAAAACATTCCACGTTATTAAAATATGTTTGTGTCTTAAGTCTTCTGCAAGGACCTGAGTGCATATGTAATGTAAAACACTGGAATTGAATAAACTGTGTGATTTTTATCTTATATGTTTGCTTGGAAAGTAAAAAAAAGGTTGATTAAATGAGATTATTCCACCAGTTCTGTACAAAGATTGTCAATGAGCCACAGAATTAAAAGAATTTTTGTCTGACTGGTTGAATAATGGACAACTTGGACCTTGATTATTACTTTTTTTTTATTAATAGATAGCTCAATATCAACATTGAGTCTCCTTGCCGTGCAGCTGCGAGCGGTGTTAATTCTGCCAGCAGCTGAAAAATCCCACTTTCCACTGACTCGGAACCAAAACACGCGAACGCACCACGCATACTGCGCATGCGCGGGTTCAGTTCGGTAGGAAGTGAGATGTTGTAGCTAACTTCGACATTTCTCTGTGTTTGTGCTGCTGGTGAGTAAAATACAGTAGCTTTTATTGGTCACCCTAATAGGACACACCAGGTTGTTCGTCGTTAGTTGTGTGTAGCAGACAGTGCAGCAGCTACGTGTTATTGTTGTTGTTGTTTGATCTCCTGTTAGCCATTTTAGCCTCTGGTGCTAACACCATGTGTCTGACTGATGACTTCAGTTTGACCACAAACTCTTCAGCTGCTCACAACAATGATGGAACACGACTGTGAAACAAGGTGACATTGTGTGTAAAGGTGCCACGAACCAGCAAAACTGCAACACACTACGAAAAATAGGTAGATTTACTTTATTGATCCCAAGAAGAGAAATTCGTTAAGAACCCCTGCAAATACAAAAAAAAAACAACCCAACAATATTTAGAAAATAGACATACTGTACAATAAATACTACACTGGAAAATGTAAGACAAATAAATAGTGTCACATGTTGATAATTAAGTGGTACTTGGTGTGTTTAGTGGCGTGTCACTTTAAAAAGTGTTGATCCACTGCCAAATATTATATATTTAATAATAATAATAATAATATTTATTTATTCTTCTTGGCTTTTATTCCAGTAGGAGAGTCGGGTGGTATCTTTCTTTTTGAATCACAGTTTTTATTTTGTTCATGTGCTTAATGTATTTATGGCTTTATGCTTTCTATGGTGCTGTATTTGTTTTTTTGAGCAGCACTTTGGCAGCCTTGCTGTTTTTAGAATGTGACGTACAAATAACGTGGATTGGAAGTGGATAATGGTCACATTTATACATAAACCACCATATCCATTTAATAATGATTTTTTTTAATGTAACAATGTTCCAATGATCCATCACATTCTAAGCAGCAGATACGCTGTCATTATAGACTTGTTTGAGCAGGTCCTTCTGTGGGGCCGAAGAGTTTGTGTAAAATTACAGACCTGACTGATATTTTGCTGCATCTGTAAGATTGAGAGGTGTTTGACCTGCTGCTCATCACCTGAAGGAGGCCAAGTCACTGATGCTCAAATATCATGAAACCCGCTGACCAGAAGGACGAATCTCCTGTTTACCAACGGGTCGTGTTAAAGAACGCCTCGCCGTACCACTACATGAAGGTCTGCCTGTAAGTCATTCTTCTTCTTCTCCTTTTGGCTTTTCCCTTCAGGGGTCGCCACAGCGAATCAGTTGCCTCCATCTAAGCCTGTCTTCTGCATCCTCTTCTCTCACGCCAACCACCTTCATGTCCTCTTTCACTACATCTATAAACCTCCTCTTTGGTCTTCCTCTAGGCCTCCTGCCTGGCAGTTCAAAACTCAGCATCCTTCTACCAATATATTCACTATCTCTCCTCTGGGCATGTCCGAACCATCTCAGTCTGGCCTCTCTGACTTTATCTCCAAAACCTCTAACATGTGCTGTCCCTCTGATGTACTCATTCCTGACCCTATCCAACCTGGTCACTCCCAAAGAGAACCTCAGCATCTTCATCTCTGCTACCTCCAGCTCTGCCTCCTGTCTTTTCCTCAGTGACACTGTCTCTAGACCAAACAACATCGCTGGTCTCACCACAGTTTTGTACACCTTGTCTGCCTGTAAGTCATTGAGTGTTTGAAACAAATGGTCTGTCCTGCCCTGCCACAGAGCCCTGATTCACATGGAGAGATGGAGACACTGAGACAAAGTAAATCCAGCATGATGGAACAACCTGTCTGCTAAATATCTGAAAAACTATGTGCAGGTGTACTGAGGAAAACTGGTGCTCTTAGTGGTAACAGAAAATACTGATTCGAGATGTATGAAGTTGATAAATTGAAAAGTTAAAAACTACTTTTTCTTTATATTTGAAAGCATCATCACTACTTTAACATTTTCATAGTGTCATCATGTCGTTGTGCATATAGATAGTAATATACCAATATAAGTTGTCTATATTGTTCCTGTACATTCATCTCAAATGATATTTCTGTGGTGTGTGTTTTAGTGTCCTGGAGAATGAGTCCACCAGGCTGAGTGCAGTTGAATTGAAGCAGTTCATCATCACAGGTCTAAAGAGCTTGTATGGAGAGGTGAGATTAAGGACCACAGCCAGGTTTGTGCGTTCTATTCCAACCACAGCTGAACATGGTGTGATCACTGTCAACAGCAGAAAATACACAAAACCAGTTTTGATAATTGAGTAATTTCTTTAAGTCTTAAGTGTTGCTGCTCTTCTTAATCCATCTGCCTCAGTGCATGGGAAGCCTTTAGGCAGGTCTGCTCCTACTGTGCTCCCTGACAACAGAATTCTCTGAGACACCTGTCTTTAGTTTCTCGGGGTCTTGTGTTAGCAGCAAGTTAGCTGCAGCTGAATTGAACCAGTGTTTGTTTTGACACATCTTAGCTGGAGTTAAAAAGAGGGAGTTGTAGCCAGACAGAATAACAGCCCCAATGCAGAGTAGATAGAATTTTTTGTTTTTAAATATTTACTTTGATCATATATTTTACATGTTCCTCAGGTGGGTGCAGCTCTGAACTTTGATGTGTTGAAGTACGATGCAGACACCCTCACTGCTTTTCTGCGTGTTTATAGCCGGTGAGTTTCACTCTTCCTGAGGTCAGCATCAGCATGATTAGAGCAAACTCTCACTCTTGGGTAATTTTCTTGTTGAAAATACTTGCTCCAAGTGATTAACAAGAAAAGATGTTTTTGTCAATGTGTGGCTGTTTGTTTTCAGGGGTTTGGTGAAGCTGTGGAGCTCCCTGACTCTGCTGGGCTCTTACCAGAACCAGCCCTGTGCCTTCAGGGTGTTACAGGTCAGAAATTCATAATCTGGTTAATTTAAGATTAAAAAGTGGTTTGATAAAGGGTATGTGTGCAGGTGAAGTGGTAGCTTGTGTATGAGATGAGACATTTAGTATGTAAATGGCCAAAAGTTCTATTAAATTACACAAACTTGACCTGAGGTCAAAAGTAAACCTCAACAGTTTCTCTCATCATTTTCAGGTGTCTCCCTTCCTGCTGGCCCTGACAGGAAACAGCCGAGAGCTGCAGCTGGACTGAAGGAGGCGGGACATTGTTTTCTACAAGATGATTTTCATATGGAAGAGTATCTTAAACAAACCGAGGCTCTGCATCACTTCCCTTGCAGCAGCTCCTCCCTTCTTCCGGCTCCTCCACATTGGTCAGCGAGCATCTCTTACCAAAGCCTTCACGTCCCACGATGTGGAGCTGTTTGCCAAGCTGACGGGCGACACCAATCCCCTGCACCTGGACCCGGCCTACGCCAGCACCACCTCCTTTGAGGCACCCATTGTCCACGGTGTCCTGATCAATGGCCTGATTTCTGCTGTGCTCGGTACAAAGATGCCCGGCCCCGGCTGCGTCTTCCTGCATCAGGAGATCCGTTACCCGGCACCGCTCTACGTTGGCGAGGAGGTGCTGGCTGAAGCCGAGGTCTTCAAGATCAAAATGTCATTTGCCTTGATCACTGTTACGTGCTCGGTCAAGGACAAAGTAGTGATGGCGGGGGAGGTGATGGTGATGATGCCCGAGCATCAGCAGAAAAAGGTGTGACAGGAGGTAATGACAGAGGTCAGAGGTCACAGCACCCTGACAGCAGCCAGATCAGAGGATGTGACAATTTCAGTGAGTTAAAGGTGCTGCTGCAGCTCCTTTAACACCGTGCAGTGACGTTGTGCTGATGGTTTGCAGCAGCTTCTCTAGTCAGTCGAAATTGCTACATGTTTATTTCATGCTGAAATTTATTTACTAGTATTTTTATTTGTTTTGGGGTTTTTTTGGTTTTTTTTGTATGTTTGTCTTTTTTGCTTTTTGATGCTGCATTTGAACTGTCAGATGGAGAATTTCTTTTGGACACTTATCAGATTTTGTCAGATGGAGTATTTCTTTTGGACACTTACCAGATTTGCATAGTCAGTTCATGATTTAAGTTTGAGTTTATGTTCTTTGTTGTCACTGCTCTGTATTTTGTTTAGCATGTAAATTTTATTTTCTGTGTGTGTGGAATAAAAAAGTTATATGGAAATTTTCTTCAGTCCAATTATGTAGTCTGAAATGGGATTCACCAATTTAACTTTATAATTCTCGATAATTGTTGTATTTTTCTTGGAGTGTTGAGTTGTCATGACCAGGAGGACGATAAAAAGCTAAAATAGCTGTGATAAAGACAGATGTAACCATTTTCACAGTAAAAACGTAAGAAAACACGCATCTTTCCTTGAATGTGTTTACGTTCCGCTCACTTCCGGTATCGCATCGACGTCACGCAGCAGCGGGCAAAATGCGTGATGACGCACTTTGCGTTCTTTCCGACTTCCAATCGCGACGGCGGGATAGTTTGATGACGTCACCAAACGGCACTTCCTGGTTACGGTGAAGCTAAGCTAACAGCTAGCTCTCCGGGGCTGTTGTTCCTCCTCCGCTCGGCGGGGCTCTGCCTCAGTCACTTCCAGCCGGCCTCAGTCGGTGACAGACGGACGCTCACATCGGACTTATTTTTCTTTTTTTTTTTCTTTACCGTGAATCCTCCGGGATGTCCTTCCTGGAGAAGCCGGCCCCCGGCAGGCTGCTGCTGGACGACACCGTCCCCCTGACGGCGGTGATCGAAGCCAGCCAAAACCTGCAGTCACACACGGTGAGTGTTTACGGAGGATTGACTCCGTTTAACGACCCGCAGCTGGACGGTTTGGATGTCAGCCTGTCACCGGTGCCCTCCTGCGGGGCTGACAGAAATGTCTCCACCGGTGTGAATAAAAAAAAAAAACAACCTTTTTTTATGAAGGGGGGGGGGGGGTGTTTTTAAGGCTATTGCTGCGTCACCGGTTCCATTATCGGACGCAGCTATAAAGCTCTATTCCGTCTTTTTCTCTGAAATAAAACAACAAAAACAAAACACCGCTGACACAGCTCTATAAAACAAAACCATCCTCCCTTTAACCATATCTCCATTATCGGACACAGAGGCAGCTGACACGGGGGTTTGTTGTGCTGTCACTGATTAAGCAATTTCCTGGAAGCTCGTATTCAGTCAGGAAAAGTGCTGATTTGAAGGGATTGGGAATCAAACCTTCAGCCAGGAAGATAAAACTGAACACACCACAGCCCCGACAACCGTCTCTGATGGTAAAAGGACCAAATCTCATCCATCTGTGTTAGATCATGATGCTATTTATCCATCACCCGGAGCTCCCTGCAAACACTGGCATTGTACCTAAATAAACGCTGTTTTCTGTAAATGATCTGTGCCGAATTTAATGTGTGAGTGAAGCTTTCAGACTTTTGGTTTGGACGCCAAGTTTCTGCAGAAATACACGAAAACAAGTAAAACAGTCACAAACAGTCAGATTTTTTCTAATGGAGTCTGGCGTCTCTTTAATCACCTCCAGCTATGTACCTTGAACCGGTGTCTCCATCCAGAGTCGGTTTGTACACACTGTGTTTGTCACTGGTCTGATCATATTATAGGGGCAACAAGGCAGGGCTTCTGTCCGATAATGGACGCACGTGTCGTGGGTTTGTTGTTGACAAGTCCTGCTGGAATCAGCTGAGCCGGCCAGTTAGTGTTATAGTCGCTGCTCCGGAGATACAATCATCTTTATCTCACAAGAGATAATAATTAGAAAAGAAAGATTTATAGAGTAAATAGATAGAAGTGAATCCTTTCTTATTGTCAAATCTATCAGAACATGTGAGCAGCTCAGCACAGTGAGGACAGGCCTCTTCATACTCACATCACAAAGTTGGCATCACAAACTAATCATTTCCAGCTAGTTACCAATTAGAAATTTAATGGACTCCAAATCTGAATAAAATTGAACACGATGCCCTATTGAGTACAACTAATGGCAAAATAATAACCGATATTTACCTTATTCCAGGCACGAGAAATAATTTTTTAAACCAATTCAACATCGACGGTATTTTGCCATTTGATCAAAACTAATCTGGTATCAATCCACCACAACAAAGTAACCTTGTTCAACAGTATGCTGTATATTTAATTTAGCTACAACAATTTATATATATATAAAGGATATCTGCTGTTATCAGTGTTCTTATTTAAATCTCTTATTCTCACTTATTAAGTACCATGAGGCGATGAGTGTGGCAGAAACACTAGCATGGATTTAAAAAGGTACAAATTAGTCACATCTGGCAGATACTTGATCTACTGAATGAGGCTGATACTGATGCTAATTCAGATTGTGTAACATTTCTGTTTTTAACTGTGGCTGGTTTGAGAAAGACAGATGAAGAAATCCCCGGTGAGAGTCTGGAGCAGAGAGACTGAAGGTCTGTTTACGGTCATGAGGCTCGGCTGTTGGTGAAGCTGCTCCTGAACGCAGGATTAGAGCAGAAATCAGTCTGTCCACATGAATTAGACGGCTGTAAAGGGATTGAGAGGATTAGATTGAAGGAAAATTCCCTGTTTACTTTGTTCTTCTCCACTTGGTCATGAGAATATTTTACTCAGAAGCTTCATGACAGAGATCAGACATGATCAGACGGATCCTCATCAGAGTCATTTATGTGGAATTGAAAGAGAAACTGAAAAATGAAAGGAAAACACTTTTGATTTAGGTTTTCATTTGTTAATAAGGCGGAACTGACAAAATTCCCTCTTATTCATTAGGCTCTAAAAAATGTTTTATTTTTTATCATTCATTGACAGCTTCTCCAAAGAGCTTTAATGGAGGATTCCTGCTGATTAAGACTTCATCAGGAGCAATTTGCTCAGCGACCCTGAGAAAATTTGTTTATTTAAGTTTATTTCTAATATAAACATCTCTGTTATGTAACAGTTTTCATGGAGGAAGTTTTGCTGTTGTAAGAATCAAGTCCTAATGTTTTGTGACCAGGCGGTTGTTTTGATCATTATTATTATTATATATTCGTAATATTTCAGATTTTCCTGGTTTACTATGACTTAATTTCCTATTAGTTTATTTCTCCTTGAGTTATTATCTCTTTCTGATTGAGATAATAAAATAATTAGATTAATATAAACTTAGTCGTTCTGTATTATCACTTTTGTCACAAAATTTTGACTTTGTATGATGTTTTCTCATCAAATTCCATTTATCTGTTTAATATTGTGACTTAATGTGAAATGTAAAATTACAACTTTTTCTAATTATGTCTTTTATAATTTTATAATTTCTTGTGAATCAATATTTAGTTTTGATATATATCAAGTTGTTTTCATCTTCATTTTCATAACATACGTGTTTTTCTTACAATATTCTTAGTTAACAGAAATTTCCCCATTAGCTTCTCATTCCTTCAACCACTTCTATTTACTATTTATTAATATTTATTATTAAAACATTGAAATTTTCTTCTTCTTCTGTCACAGGAGTACATCATCCGAGTCCAGAGGGGCGTGTCTTCAGACAACAGCTGGCAGGTAAATAAACCAATCACAACATCAGATGTCAGCAACATGGTCGCCACCCCGGACAGCCCCATAGGTCTCACACAGGCGTGTTCCAGGTGGACGTTTGTTGTCATGGTTACAATAATGAACAGGTGGTTACAGTTGTGTTACAGTCACAAAAGAAAGAACCTTAATTATTGTTTTCACACAGGAAATGAGCAGCAGTCTCCTTGAAGGCCTGTGTTTTGTCAACTTATCCACCCACCCTTACCTCCTCTTAATAAAACTCCTCTTAACACTCCTGATGTTGCATCACCTTCCTCTTCCTCTTTTGCTCACGTCGTAATAAATCACACGACCTTTGGAGGTCATCTGGAGGAAATAAAACTTTACTACGGGTGGCCAACGCTGTAAAGCCAGTCCATCAGCTCTTCTGGCAGAAATATGGACCAATTAAAATGTCTGGACCAGAGAACAAAGACCTAAATCACTTCCATGTATTTTTGGAGTTGTCTCTCTGCGGTTTAATTTCACTAAAATTTACAGCATGCTGGAAACCGTCCTTCAAACAGAAAATATTTTTAGCTCTGAGATGAGTGAGTTGGAGAGGCTTGAACACATTTGTTTGCTGTGAATCTCGACGGTTACTTGAAAAGAAATCGCAAAAAAAAAAATATCTAGTATTAATGAATGAATTGATCTGTTTTTCCAATATTTTTGTAATAGAGAATAATCTGGAGCCCAGACAGATACACTTGTGGGGTGGAACACAACGCCATTCAGCATTGATCTTGTTTTTTCTTCAGCTCATTCTCTTTAAATTCAACAAAAAAAGAAAATGTCTCAGATTATTGGACCAGCTGTTGATGAGATGAATGGATGAATCAGTAACTGACAGGTTTATGTTTGTGTTGCAGGTGATTCGTCGTTACAGTGACTTTGACGTCCTCAACAGCAGCCTGATGGTGAGTTTTTACGCATTTCGGTCAAACATCAACAGTGTTTTACAACATACGGAGCTGAAGGAGAGCAGAGAAGAGTGTTGCTCTGAGAAGCTTCTGTTAAACAACATGGACTTGGTGCACATGAAAACACCTACAGTATGCTGATTAATTTGGAGGATGAAGAAACAAGGAGGGGTAACTGAATTGTAGATAACTGACTTCAATGTGAAGTCTGTAAATCTCCACATACACACAATCTCTGCCTCACATTTCAGTTCATCTTGGCCAATTTCCTTTCTGTTTGGGAAATGATGACATGTTACGCCAAGTTCAGGGCTCTGCTGTTGTGTTTCCCAGAAGCCCCGGCTGGTCTCGTGAGAGGGCAATGATTGTTTGTCCTGGGAAGCTGTTAGATTTGGAAAGAAGGTTGCTCTGCGGTAGAAGTTGAAGTACTGTTCAAACAGCCGCTGTGCACTCTGTGAACTGTGTTCGTGGTCCTCAGATGATCAACCTAATGACTGTAATGATGTGTGTCTGTATGTTATAGCAAATGATGACCATAGCACGGTCATACAGTCAGATCAACGTCAGTTCAACTAGGAGGATGTGGAGAACATTAAACTCTGAACGTCAACATGAGGTTTCATTCAGTGTCATGTTGCTCTTTCATAAACTGCTGAGCTGAGTTTGCGTTGTGCAGCAGATTTTTCTGGTCAGGTCACATCATTCCTGGATAACAGGAAGTGAGCAGCTTTTCTGCTGATGCTGTGTCTGCTCATTTCCTGTTCAGGTCTCACACTGACACCGATCTCCAATCAAGTTCCTGGTCTCAAGTCAGCATCCAGCACAACATGCTGAAAACCTGAAAGTCTGCCTGTCTTTGTTCTTCCATTCTGACACCTTCTAACAAGGAAGGAGGGAAATGTCGAAGTGTTTGCAAAGTTTGAGCTGTATCTATCTGTTTCTCTGCAGGTCTGCGGCATTAGTCTCCCCCTCCCTCCCAAGAAGCTGATCGGAAACATGGACAGGGAGTTCATAGCAGAGAGGCAGCGAGGACTGCAGGCCTATCTCGACTCCATTACCCAGCATCCCCTGCTTTCAAGCTCCCTGCCTGTCAAGAAGTTCCTGGACCCCAACAACTACTGTGCCAACTACACAGGTTTGTTGACCCCCCTGCAGTCACCTGGAATTCTTCTTCTAGTTATTTGGCTTGCAGATTCAGATCAACACACAATGATAAAACCATGAAAACCTGGATCTTTCCATTCTGTCCTTACTACTTTTCTTACACGTATAAATTTGTGAAGCAATAAAATGCATTAAACATATGAAGCTAACTGCGATCTGTGGTGACATAAAAAAAAAATAATAATAATAAAAGGTTCATGATATTGTGATCATGTGGAATTCCTACAGACTGTTGACTGTTTGATTGTATTATGATCTCCAAAAAGAAAGGAGATTCTTGTCTTGATTTCTACGTTCATTAAAGTCTCTCTCTCTCTCTCTCTCTCTCTCTCAGAAATCGCACTGCAGCAGGTCTCCATGTTCTTCAGGTCGGACCTGAAGTGGGAAGTCCTGGAGCCCCTCAGAGACATCGGTAAGACTTTTTAACACTCTTCACACAGTCAGTGTACACCAGACTGTTTCTTTACGGAGGAAGAGTCAACGTTTAATCTCCAAGCGTCATCCTGAGTCTGAATATTGACTCAGAGTGAAATACTGAGTGGATGTAAATATGCTGTTTTCATCCCTGCGTTTTAAACAGGAACGGAGACGATGTGTTGTTATGAAACCTGCACCTACTCTTTCTGTCACCTTCTATTATCACTGAGCCAACAGAATAATTTGCTCTCAATAATTCAGTTTCCCAAAAAAAAAGGAAAAAGATTGTAATGTTCAATTCTTATTTGTAAAAATTACGTGCTTTTTTCTTTTTATTTCAGGCTGGAGGATCAGGAAGAAATATTTTTTAATTAAAAACAAAGAGCACCCCAAAGAGCGGTATCTGCTGAGCTGGGTGAGTCAATGCAGGAAAAAAATCTGACACACTCCTGTTTAATATACAGAATAAAACCTCCAGAGACTGAATAAAAGTGATGAATACATGAAGCATGTTTAAAGATGTTTTTTCTGGATTAATAATCTGGACTGATTTACTTATATTGATGACTTCTGGATGTCCCGTCCCCGTCCTGTTAGAGGCGTGTGGTCTCAATGATTTGCCCACCGTTCAATGTTCCTCAGTAGTCTTTCAGGTCAGTCATAAATCAGGAGAATTGAGGTCAGACATCCAGCAAAAAACAGACAGGAGACTCGTGATGCCCGTAAAATGTTCAGCTTACATAAACTACATGTATAAAACTGAGCTCGGCCTGCAGTGAGATAGTCAGACTTCCTGAACCTTCATGGGGGAAAGACCAGTATGGATGTGACTCTGACCTGTTCCCTGTTTGTTACTGTTTGATATAATTTGTACTGTATTTCTTTTAAGGTATTCTTTAATTAAAATTTCAAGCTTGGCCAAGTTCAGCATGTTTATTCTCTTGCCAGGAAAGCATACGATTTTCCGCCACAAATTGGGGCCGTACGATTATGGGAAAAAATAAAAATCATGATTATTTTTACTGATATTGGAATCATGATTATTTGACACGGTTATTAATTGTTTAGAAAACATAAGTACTGATTAAAAAAACAGAAACTCAACTTTAAATATAAGTGAACAAAGCAACCAGAAATAAATTAAAATCAAGTAAAAAATATATTATCATAAATGAAAATATGACAGAAGATCTTTTACCTTTCTTTTCAACCATAGGCAGCCTTTCTGCCATTTTTACTGACTTCAAGTTTAAACACACTGCTCCTCAAATTTCTGTAACAGAGGGGACGGGGCACAGAAGTGGCTGGAAAAGATAAGGGCTGAATTTAGAACACAGGCATGCCGCGCCGTGCAGCACATTAATCGTCTTACTTGGATTATCACGTGTTTATGATTGTGAAAAAACAAAATCAAAATCAAAATTCCTTTACTCGTCCCGCCCTACCACGATTGTATTGAAATGGCTGCAACTTGTTCTTATATTTGAATGAAGCATTTAACAGACACGATTTGCAGCAGAAGAGTCTCATCACAGTCAGAGCAGGAGCGGTTTTATTTAATGTGGCAGCGACGGAGGTCAGGAAACAGCAGGAAGAAAAATACTCCAGAATCTGCAGTAATCTTCCTGCTCAACAGCAATCAGCTGTTTCCAGGAACGGAATTCACAGAGAAGAAAACATTTGAGTTTATTGAAATTTATTCAAATGTAAATAACTGATTGAAAATCTCACAGTCAGAGAAAGACTGTAAACATTCACTGCAGTCATCTGACCGTGACGCTGTTTGTGTGTTTGCTTTCCTCATGATGTTTGTTGAATTGAAAACTGAGTTAAAGCGATTCCTCTTTAAGACATTGAAGTGGATTTCTGGATTAAACCTGATTTACTGAAGGAAATTGGCTGAAATCACGTGACTCACACACGTGTAGCTCAGACCGAAGCAGCAAAACATCAGAGAGAAAACTAAATTTCCTTTAAATCTCATAAAACAAGAAGAAGCTCTCAGCTGTCGTCTCACTGAAGCATTAACAGCAGAATGTGTCTGTTGTAGGTCGATCTGGGTCCTGACAAGTTCCTGTCCGACAAAGACCTGCAGTCCGCCATGAAGCTGCTGACCAGCCTCTCTGTACGTACAACACACAGTTAACGCACACAATCCCATGAGCTTACTGTGGACTGTAAATAAGTAAACTCTTCCTCCTCCACAGACTCCGTATCTCTGCCCACTGTTGTTCTCCAGCACCAGTGAGTCCTCGGCTCTGCTCATCCGGCCGTTCAGTGAGAAAGGCTCTCTGAGAGACCACATCTGTAAGGTAGACGTCCGTGTGTGTCTGAGCAGAATCTAACCCACAAAACTGAAAACACACTCTACAACACTGGAAACTCAGTCAGAGCTGTCTGTGAAGTCTGTTTCTGTGGACACGAGTCAACTGTTAATGTGATTCTGCCCTGAAATATTTCACCTCTTCAAAAACACTCTCTGTCAATCTGGATTATTCACAGAAAACGCTGCGGGCCGATTTCGTTGGGACTATTTTTTTTTTCCAGCAGAAAGTAGTTCCGGTAAGGTCTGCTCACCGTCTCTCACACCTCGTCTTTCTCTCTCTTTCCAGGTGAAGCCCAGAGAGAGTTACCTGAAGAAGTACGGCAACCCGAAGAACAGCCAGGGCCTCGAACTATCAGAGATCAAACTGTACGGCCGTCAGATCCTGGAGGTACACACACACACACACACACACACACACACAAGAGAACAACCACACATGCATCATCAGTAAACAGTCTGTGTGTATGTGTGCAGGGCCTGAAGCTCCTCCATGATGGCTGTATATTTTATGGTCACCTTCACGCCTCCAACGTCATTGTGGACGACGGCGTGTGTCGATTGATGGACGTGGAGAACGGCATGCTGGGAGTTCCCTCAGTTCTACGGCCCAGCTTCACCCAGCTCAGGAAGATCAACGTATGTAAACAGTGACTTTAACCCAGTCAGGTCCAAATGAAAAACATTAAAAAGATTCTATATGTTGTTTGCATTTGGAGATTTATGTGATCATGTGTATGTGTGTGTGTGTGTGTCTGCAGAGCACAGTGAGCATTGACGTCTTCTGCTTCGGACACTTGCTGTATGAGATGACGTATGGCCGGCCTCCAGACAGAGTCCCTGTGGACCAGTTCCCCCCTGCCCCCTACACAGCTGTGGGTTCGTATGTGCACACAACACCCTTCATGTGTGTTTAGATCCACTCGTGTCCATTTTCTGCCTCCAGATGTTTAAATTAAACATCACAAATTGTCTGCACAGTCGATTTTTTTTTTAAATTTTGCTGTGTGTGTTCAGTTTCAGTGCTGCAGTCGATTCTGTCCACAGAAGCCTGTAAGAGCAAGATGCCGACAGTGTCTGAGCTCATCCAGACATCGTGAGTCTCGCTTTTTAAAATTTCCCATCAGTTATCTGAAGGACACTGAAGCACGTGGTCTATGTACAACAACATAATGACACATTATTGGTGTGGTTGTGTTTGTTTTCCAGCTGCTGGACTCTAAATCCACAGTAAACCAGCTAATCCTCAGTTTTTCACTTCACTGTGGCCTTCCTTTCACACTGAAGCTGAATTTATGCTTACTGCGCTCATGTTGTTACTGGCCCAATAGGCCTTGACAGTATGTCTAAGTGGCTCACATGCTCTTTATTTAATGACTAATGGAAAGTTACTCTTACATGCCGAGGGAACATCAGCTGCCTGGTTTGTGTTTATCACATCGAGATTCTTTTTAATTTAGAGGAATGTCTGAAAATCTGCAGGAGCCAGAGCATCGTTTATTTTTGCCACTGCTGAGTCACAGTTTGTGTTTTTCAGGCTGTTCAGTGACGTTCAGCTTCAACACTCTGAGAAACTCCAGATCAAGGTGAGAGGTCGTTCATCCCTACACAGGGTCTGTCATTGCCAGAGTAAATAATAACAAAGATGGAAACAGCACATCACTATCTAAATATAGTTATATAAATGAGCTTTTCTCCTTTTCTGCAGGTTCCCAGCAGACTAAAGGAGGCACTGAAGACGGCGAAGGAGAGTCTGGAAAAGAGACTGCAGGAGGAGCAGAGAGTGGTGCGTCACCACTTTCATTTACCATCATGAGTTCATTCTTTAAAATGTTCCTACTGGAGACATTTGAGTCATGTCCTGTCTCCAAGGTGGATTAACTGTGACGCTCTTGTGATAAAATTGATGTGGAAAACCTTTTGACATAGTTTTCCCACAACCTTCTATGTTGCAACAAGAAAAACTCAGTGCTGACATCAATGTGGGATTATTTTCAGCTGCTCTTCCTGTAGATTTGACCAAATGCAGCAGTGAAACTGTAAATGCAACATACAGACACTTTGATGTATTCTAATGTTGAAGTAGTGATTTAAAAAATGGCTGGTTTCGCTGTGAGAAGCTGCATCTACAGACCTGAATTCTTGATTGACAATATCTCGGTGGTATCTGTGATGCAGATAGAAGAGAGCAAAAAACAGTTGTTGTTATTGCTCATTCTTCTGTCAGTATTGACTGTCACTGTCTTTATGCTCACAGCGGCAGAGCTGAGCTGAGCTGCTGCGATGATCAGTGATAAAACAACAATAGACTCGGACAGCGTTACTTCAGATTGAATTTGTTGTGTGAAATGGAGGCGGCAGATCAAGTCTCTACTTTTCGGCTTCAATAAAAGCAAAATATGCTTTCTATATGGATGTGCTCAGGATCTTTACGGAAAAGAAAAAGATAATAGCTGCACACATATGGAATGTTAGTGAGAAGTATTAAAGGCTTTAAATCAAAGGTGGTGAGCAGGAATCTCCTTTTTCTACCAGAGTTTTTCTTTTAAATTGAATCCAATGAAGGCATCTTGATTCTGCTCTTTAGCAGCGACTCTTAACTCTTCTCATCGCTCAATTTATGAAAAATGCAGCTTGTAGCTTCCAGCTTGTAAATATGAAGTTTGCTGTTTGTTTGGTTGAAGCTCCATCAGCACAGGAGGCTGACCAGAGCTCAGTCTCACCACGGCTCGGAGGAGGAGAGGAAGAGGAGGAAGATCCTGGCGAGGAAGGTAGGCAGCAGAGTGCTCCTCCAACTACAACACAAAGAAACCGCATGACGTGTAAACATCAGCGGGAACAAACGTCTTAATGGCTGCTTGTCAGTTTCACAGTAAAACAAATGATTCTGAATCCATTTAATTACAGTGCAAAAAAAAAAACCTCCAACTCCAACGTATCCCATGAGTCCGTGACTAAGAATCATGGGATACTTTGTGACTGTCATCCCATTGTTAGAGAGGAGTTACATGTTTATCTGAGAATAAACAACAGAACTGTTTCTTTGAATTTGAGTCAGACTTCAACTCAGCAAGTAAACAAGCGGTCGTGCTTTGGCCATGTCTATGCATTCATTAGGTCGTGTGAGCAAAATGAAGCTTGTCATGATAAGATTTTATAAAATCTCATGTGTTGATAATAATGTAGTAATATTAATGCTTTTTTTGTGTCTTTGCAGAAGTCCAGACAGTCAGCTTATGAAAATGAAGAAGACATCTCCACCAGAAACAACAATAACTCTGGTAGGTCGCTGCTGTTACTCCCTTTAAAGTTCAGTCAGTCACAGTAAATCCTTTTCGGGGTAGTCGGCCTGATGTCTCATCAGTTAGAGAATGAATCGTCCATCCTGACGGAGTCCAGAACGAACCAGCTGAGCTCTCAGCTGTTTTACAATCTGATGAGTTGTTGCTTCTTCAAACATTTGACTGGTCCTGTTTTTTCATTACGTCCAGGTTCTGGAGCCAGTTCCCCTCCCACATGCCCCTCCTCTCCCACCCCCCCGTCCACCACAGGTAAGCCTGTCTGTCTGTATTTGTATGCCCCCTGTCTGTCTGTCTGTCTGTCTGTCTGTCAGGGAAGAATCGGACAGACTGAAGTCTGTCTCAGCAGGTCAATAACAGAAACTGTGTCACAAACTTTAAATGCTTGTCTTGTTTATTTTTCGTGTGAAATTTGCATGTTTGGTTATGAAAATGTGAAAAAGTCATTGACTTAATCTGTCTGTCTGTCTCTTCACGTCCTTTCTCACCGTGTGATTACCTGGTTTTCAGACAGGTGTCTGTCTCTGCTGTGTGTCTTCTGGACTTACTGGTGTCTATAAGTAGCTGATCACAGGGTGGGAAACGCGGATGTTTAAATGACGATGTTCTATAATTTATTATGACAAAAATTTACTTGTGTTGTTTTCAAAAAACAGGTGGTCACATTAAAGCAGACCAACGACGAAAGATTAGACTTTAAAAAGAGATTAAACTATATTTTTAAAAGCACTGAAGGGAAAAGGATGTTTGAAAAATAAATAAAAATCAAATGGACTCTGCAAGAAAAGTAAAATCTAATTTAAAAGAAGTCACTCAGTTAGTCAACCTGATTTGACTTTTTATACTCTGTCCCATTTAGATTTCAGGGGTCAGGAGCAGGTTAAAGACCAGACTGTGTACCATCTGATATCAGAGTCAGAAATACTTAATTAACCCCCAGGAGGAATTATATGGTCAGAAATATTGTGGAGAGTAAAATTGTAGGAGTATAAAGAGGGTTAAAAAAACTGAATATTTGTGACATTTAAAATGTTTTCTGTCCCCTTTTTTCAAGTATAAATAGTGTTTTTATTATATATATATCAGATAATTAAAGATGAGATGTCGCTGGTAGATCAGCTTGTTTCTGTTTCTGATTGTTTCAGTTTTATGACAAAATGGAAAAATGTAGATACCAACACTGACCCTCATTGTTTTGACACAAGAGCGACATCAGTTTCCTGCCCTGGTATTATTGTTTCCTCTCCTTGTTTCTTCTCCTCTCCTTGTCTCCTTTCCTTGTCTCCTCTCCTCTTGGTCCTGTTGATACTCTGTAAATGCTGATTGGTCCACTGAACGGTTAACCGTCATCTGCCTCTCTCTCTTCTTCCTGTGCCGTCTCCACCATAGAGCATGCTCCATTCTGACCGTGTCTTTGGGTAAAGTAAAAGATTTATGATGTCAGTAACGATGATGATGATGATGATGATGATGATGAAGGTCTCTGGTGGCTTTTGAAAGCTGTCGTACACCCTGGCTTCGCTGCGAGCTTCTGGTCCCAAAGACCAAAAAACTGAAACTAAAAATGGACGGAGCCGGTTCAGACACAGACTAAAAGCAGAGCTGCTCCAAACTTCACAGACTGTGTGAGGAAGTCCTTCATTTAGAGTTAGGACACTTTCAGTCCAACGGACACAACACCTTCACATTACAGCTGAACTGATACTGAAATTTTGGAACTGGATTTAAAAATGTGAAAGTTCTGATAATAATAATAAATTGAGTTTCAGTAATTATTACAAAATCAATCTTGATTCACATCTTTTTCTCTTTTTTCATTTTGTTTTGTGTGTTTTTTGATCAGCAGGTCAGTTCTGACTTGCATTAAATTTTAAGTCACACTCAGCTCCAATAAATGGTGCTTAATTTTTTCAAAATCTGCATCTTCTTTTAAAAAAATATTCTCTTTTGGCCATTTGCTGCCTTTATTATCAGATAAGACAATTTAGAGGGACAGGGAGAAGAGAAAAGATGTACAAGAAACATTCAGCAGGAGTCGATCCCGTGTTTTTAGTTTTCTTTTAATCTAAACACTTTTTTTTTTTTTTAATAAGGATAAATAATATGTGAAGAAGCACGTCGCTGCTGTTGGAGCAGGGTGAACGCACATCTTTACAAAAACCTCACAATCTACAATGACTTCCAAACATCCATCCCCCCCCCCCCCCCCCCCCCCCACACACACACCCCTGTTCTCATTGGAGATTGTGATCTGTCTGTCAGTCAGTCAGCATGTCCGTCTGTCCGTCTGTTTCTCTCTTTGTTTCCCTGTTTGTTCTTTTCTTTTTTGTGTTTGGGACGGTGTCATAGTGGAAACGTCAGATCTTTGAGTGTTTGGTTTTGATCAGAAACATATTGGACTGATTTTTTTTTTTGTACCTATAGATTGTTTCCTCCCATTATTATAGAGCTGCTCTACAAATTCAACAGAAGCCTCATTTGGTTGTTATGAAAGGTTTTCTTGTGTTTTGTTTTGTCTAATATTCAGATAGTTCTGTGCAGCAGGACTAGCAGAAACATTTTTGGACTTGTTCCTCTGTCTGCCTAAGTTGCTGCTGCTGTTGTTGTTGTTGTTGTTGTTTTCTTTACTTTACAATAATTTGATTTACTTAGATTTGGGCCCGTATTTAATTACAGAGACAGGACAGGAGGAAGAAATCAGTTGGCTCAACTCAAGTAGTAAAAACATGTCCTGCCGTTTTCTGTCGAGGAAAGCATTCATAGTTTTGCTTATCATAAAGGAGCTATTTGAAAGTTTAGTTATTCCTACATTGCCAACATTAAAATCAACAGCTCTTTATTTATGTATTCCATAACTCACCATGAGCTGTTTACAGCTGTGGAGAGCAGCCGTATTTTATTTTACTTCTATTTCTATTTCACCTCTTCCATTCTACTGGAGTTAGTATGCTGACCAACTGGCCCTGGGCCGACAGCTTCTGCAGTGATAAACCAAACTTGCTGTCAGAGATGATGCACAGAGTCAGAATTAATTTCCCACCTCAACGTGAAATCCGGTCATGTGGAAAATGTAATATTTTTACTTCCGCTGCTTGATGGAGTTGTTTTAATACAGCGAGTGATTTAGTTAGAGATCGATAAAATTGATCTGGTTTATTTCTTAAGGTCGGCTGATACTACAGAGAAACATTTGTACTGACACATTCTGTGAGCGAGAGGAAAAGATCTCCAACATAATCGTATTAAAATACTACAGAATTTCTGCAAGATCCTGTTCTGCCTTCTACATGTGCGTTATTTTGTCCGTATCTGACCGGGTTTCATGTGTATTCTTACAACCCTCTATGCAAGAAGCTTACCAGCAAAGCTGTGCATTCATTTTGGCATTCTGCATATAAAATTAGATTTGTCTACATTTAAAGATCGCTGCTCTTTCTGCAATTTGAATTTCACCACCAAGAAAGGGGGCCATAAAAAACAGTAACTGGGTCCATTAGGTGAAACATCAGATATTATTATTATATTGATGAATACGGGACCAGTCTCAGTGTTTCCGTCCAGGCTCTCATTGGTTTCAAGCATTTCCGTTAAAAGATGAACTTACAGAGACTTAAAACTTTCACAGTCGACACCTTTATTTTTTTGGTCGACTCTTCCCAGATAAACATGTAACTCCTCTTTAGGCTGACTTATTTTAGTGCTGCCGATGTTGTGATCATTTTATTGAGGCCACTGCGGCGGTTAAATGTAATGAAAGACAGTTTATTCCTCGACCATCTTGGAGAAAAGACTGTCACCACTGCAGACAGTAGTGGTCCTGCAGTTATCAGTCATTGAAATCTATTTTTTTTTTATCTTCTTCTTCTTGTTAAACTTCTAATGTTCATCAAAAACAGGTTAGTCCCATAAACATGTCACCGTATCTTCAGACATGCTGCTTGTCTCCTCTGGTGAAGGGTTTCTCCTGGTTTGGTCACCATCCCTCAGGCTGATGGACGTCCTTCATTACATAGCAGATTTTTGGCAGCAGGTGGAGTCCAACGACTCCAGCTGCAGCTTCTGGCCTCTGCTTCAGCTTCACGTTTGAGCTCCCCAACCTTTTGCTTTTGCGCCTGTAAATCCCTGAGGTTCATTCAGTCTGGGACGAGAAAGGGCACAAGTGAACGATGCACCAGGTTTATGTTCAACTCACCATCAGCTCACCCTGTTTGTCGAACCGATTCTCACGATAAACACACAAATGCACAGCTCGTTGCCTCTAAAACCCAGTGGCAGTGGCTGGAATAGTACAGGACAACTACAACTCCCAGAGGGCATTGCTGTAAGAATCATCCGATCACAGAGCTCCAGATTCTGCTGTTGAGGTGACGTTATTGAATTCATTGGATGGTAATAAACAATTATGTCAGGTTTAATCAGAACATTTCAGAACTCGTGGGTATTGTAGTATTTAGAGCTCTTACTGAGGAACGGAGGAAACATTTCTAATGATGACAGTTCTGTGCAAACGTCTACAGAACGTAGATAATAATGTATAGCTTTGATTCGTCAGCTGAGGAGGCTCCCAGTTCTCCTCAGTGATCTGCTTACAGGAAGCTTCTTCCAGAAGCTGCCACAGTTTACTGTGGGGGGTCAGACCTTCTGCTGAGGACACTTCTTCACGACTCTCATGACTTTATCCCTCATTATATTTTGTTAGAGACAACAATCTAAAGTCCCCTAAAACTTTTTCACACCTCAGTACATAAAAAAACTTAATATAATCCCATGCAAGTGTAGTTTTATTCAGACACTCTGGACCTTTTTGGGCCTCACACCTCAGGATTTTTGTTGTTTGTGTTAGTCCCAGAACTGAAGGTTGAGTTGAGCTGATGGTGAATTGAGCCTGGACACTGACCTGCAGGTGAGCTGCTGGTTTCACAAAGATAACCCGACGTCACCTTTTATGTGAGGGGTTCATAGGTTGAGACTAATAGCTTTATTCGTGGTTAATAAATCATTTACTAATGCTTTAGAAGTCGGTCTTAGCCATTAACGAGAACGGAGATCTTCAAGCATAACTCAGTCAAATATTTGCTCAAAGGCACACAAAACATTTTTAAACTCAATGCGACTCACACTTCAGGTGATTTATCACAAATAGATGTCCATAAGTCTGTTAGACAGAGTGACAGTCTCTCTCACAGAACCCTCCATTATCCTCTTCCTTCCTGTTTAGCTTTAGTCAACAGGAAGATTTCCTCCTGGACTTCTAAGATAGTAGATGACCAATTAAGTCTTAAGATTTTGACCTGTAACTGGTTCTCATTAATGGTTTTGAAGTTATCTTTGAAGTAATTAGTAAATTATCAATTAATATTAAAGCTATTAGTTCAAAGCTTTATAAAGAGGTGCCTTTTAAGAAGGAGATGGATTCTCTAATAAAACTGACGATGACCAGTTATCAGTCTGTCCAATCAGATGAAGTATAATGATTTAACCTGTGACAGTCAAAGCCTCGACTGATGAGTTTCCTCACCTTCACGGTTCATCAGTCCTGAACTGGAAGCAAAGCCTTTCTCCTGCCCCCTGAGGGTTTGATGTGTCTTCACGCTCATCAGACTCATCTAAGAGTGAAACTCAGATTAGAATAATCAGTCCAACGTATCTTTGTGCAACCAACAGCTGGGGAAACTGAAGGTCACTGGAAACTGTTGCTGCTGTTTTCTCATTTCTTCTTCTCTGATCTCCTTGATCCAGGAGCCCAGACTGCTCCTCCCCCTCCACCTCCTCCTCCTCCTCCACCCCCTCCTATGCTGGACTCCTCATCCTGTCCTCCTGCTCCTCCTCCTCCTCTGCCGTCCTCTGATGGAGCAGGCAAAGGTCGCAGCGCCCTGCTGAGCTCCATACAGAACTTCAGTAAAGGCAAACTGAAGAAGGCCAAGACCACCGACCGCAGCAAGCCCGTCATCTGACCCCGTCCTCCAACTGGACCCCTTCAGTCCGGTACAGAGACATGATGGCACACTGGTTCTGTGCTGTGGTCCGGACCGGTTCCTGCCGTCGCTCCTTGAGATGTGAATCACAAACAAAATAGAAAAAAAAAAAAAAAATCCAAGTACCATTTTAGTTTTTATCCCTATTTTCTGCTTTTTTCCTGCTTTCAAAATGTTTAATCTGTTTCCGAGGTTAGAGAGTAGAAGATGTGCTGCACCAGTCCTCTCTTTGAACATTTTCTGACAATCCCAGGCACTTCTCTTCATCGCTGAAAAACAGAGAAGGCGGAAAACTCGGAGTGGGCTTTTCTTCCTTCTTTCTAAAAGACGCAGTTTCAACCTTTGGAATTTGAAATTCAGGAGATGCTTGTTCCCACTAGATGACAAACCTCACCTTCAAAACTCTGAGCGTGTCATGGAAATGTACAGTCCTGATCCTGATCCTGGAGCAGAGCAGGAACTGGCCCCCGGTCCTGTTTTCCCTCTGTAATTCATCTTGAACCATCGACCTGTAGCATCCAGACTCTGCTGCTCTGTCACTGCAGGACATCAGACGGAAAACGTCTCCAGAACATAAAGAGAGCAGCGTTACCGGAAAGAGCCGCCATCATCAGTCATTTCTGTCTGTAATTAAAAGTCCTAAAAGTTTCATCTTTTTAAACAAGTGAAAAAAAAAAAAACCCAACACCTGTCAATGTCTCGAAACAAAGAACGAGACTCTGCATTTGAAGCAAGAAGGATTGAAATTAATGTTTAAAAGTACTCTAAAAACATTCAGGATAAGCAGATTTATTTTCACTTGTTTATAAGAGAACAAAAGTCACATTACAGTATAAATGACTGAATATGAAGAGTGAGATCAGACCGTTTAGTTTGGTCTTTCATATAACTCTGTTCCTTCTTGCTTCTTAATTCATCATTTAGATTGTAGTTAAAGTCCTGACCTGCAGCTTCATTCCAGCTACAAAGATTAAAAAAAAAAAAAAATCTTTACATAACTTTTTCATACCAAACATTTGACGGCCGTCAGTTGATTTGCGGTGCAGCAGCTTTTGTTCCTACGAACCCGTAAATGGTGATGCTACCGATTACAATGAATTCATTTTGCTTGAGGTTTGAAAGGCGTCCTCTTCTTCTGCAGCAGTTTAACGGCAGCCTGCTGGACAATTGGCATCATCCACCGTTCACAATATCTCAGTATATTTAACTTCTACTGTTCACATAATGCTAAAGGATGGGAATGTGCATCAGTTCCATTTTTCTTCAGCACATCTTCTGAAGAGTTTTTTTGCATCAACAGTTGGATGAGAGTCTGGGCTGGTTTCCTCGTCCTCTACTCTGCAGAGTAATATGCAGGAGCTTAGAGATGCACAAATCCTCCACCAAGACGTGTGAGGTTCATGTTTAGTTTGGCTGTTAAAGTCAGAGCCGCCGCTCACGCAGCCACAACGATGCTGTCGCTCCACGTGATGTCAGACTGACACGTCTGGTGTGAAATCTTGTGTGTCGAGAGCTCTCACCTCTGATTGTATTCTGAGTCTGAAATTAATCTGAAAGAACATGTTTTTCTCCATCAGCTGCTGTGGCAGGAAATTAAAAAAAGAACATCATTAACAATGTTTAAAATTACATACAAGAGGAACCAGTGCTGATAATTTTCAATGAAAGTCAAAGCGTCCATCAGTTCACACTTCAATTTTTGTCAACATTAACATAATTTAAATGAAATTTGTTGGCAGGAACTAAACTTAAAAATATCAGAACAGAAATGCTCCCACATGAGTGTGTTTGGGTTTAATAATCAGACGTTTTATTTGTTTGACTAGAAATCTGATGTGGACTGTGGCTGAACTGTGCGAAGGCCTTGAATCATGTTCATTCTTGGTGAGGATAACTCTGTAATGTTAAAAATAAAGATATCAAACATAAAAAAAAAGAGCAGAAACCAAAAGCATGTGATTAAATAAAAAAAAAAGACCAAAGTTTAATCAGATTAATTTCCATCATTGCATAACAGAACGTTTTAAAACTGTTTCTGCTCACATGTCTGTTATCATGTGACAATAACGCAGCATAAAATGAAATAGACAATATTGTAAAATAAATTGATCTCTCTGAAGGAAAGACCTGTGATCAAAGAGGTGACTTCTGCAGTTCACAACCTGCAGATTTAGAAACACAAAAGTGTGTTTAACACCTTCACCGTCCACAGAGCCGAGTTATTTTCATTTCAGGGTTAATTTCAGACTCTAATTATGGTGATTCCTTATGTTTTAAGTGTTCTTCTTCACTTTTAATTCTGTTGTATTTTAATGTTTGTTGTCTTCAGACAGCTGAGATTCTTTTATGTTATTGTGCCATATGGATTTTTGTGCCTGTGGACTTTTGAATGTCTTCTTTTTTTGGGGGGGTTAAAAGAAAATTGCATGAGACAATAACATATATAGAGATGATTTGACATCAGCTCATCTGTATGTGTGAAGCTCTGTCTGGTGAGCAGATTAAGACTTTAGCACACAGGAAGTTACTGGCCTGGAAGTTTAGGTCGATCAGAGACGTGTCCCTAAATCAACCAATTATTATTTAAACTCAAAAATGTATCTTGTTATTTAAAGTGTTTATAAAGTGCCTGGAAATGGTGTAAAATGTAAATACCACAGATTTATAGCACAAATAATAAAAAACCACTATGGAGATTATAATAATCATGTAGAGGGGGCACTTTGTAAAATACAAAAGGAAAAGGGAACAAACAATGCTGAAATCGAGTATATTTCTGGACTAAAAGGCAAGAAGGGGAAACTTTAGCAGAAGAATAAAATGTATAAAACAGAATTTAGTCAAATTCATACTAAAAAAAAACAACCAAACAACTAAATTTGACATGAAATGTTCTTCTTTTCTAATCAGATATTTGATGATCTAATTATTGATTCAAAGATAGATTTTATTCTTTCTCCCCTCTTTACTAAGCTTCATGCTAAACTAAGTTAAGCTAATTGACTTCCGGCTCTAGGTTTATATTTGACTGATAAATATAAGAGACACCACAAAAAAGAGAAAGAATAAAATTATTTTCTCTGAATCAGATTATTATTATTATTCCATGAAAGGGGTAGAGAGACGGCGGCCTCAGACGCTTTCATTGGATTGACAGTGTGTGATGTTTCCATTGTTGATCTTTTTTGCCTCTCATGTGTGTTAACTTGACATACTGTGTGCTGAAGTGTTTTTGGAGGCTGTTTTTCCTGACGACTCTGATCACCATAAACCCAGTTTTAGCATCCAGAGCATTTGTTTTTATTGTACAGTGCAATCCGGTCCGATGCAACGGTCTTAACGTCCTGAATGGTCATTTAAATTGTATCAAAATGTTTTCTCTGCAGCACTTTATCCGTGACCGGTGTCCAGAGGTGTGTTTGTGTGCATAAAAAACTGTTTGCAGTCGACGCTGTAAGACCACAAGTACGATACAATGGGAAAACCTCCAGTTTCCAGTGCCCGGGTCATTTTCAGTTACCACACAACTGATGCATTAAATGTTTCCCCATTTTGTCTGACTGCCATCTTCAGACGAAAACACGTCCTCTACGTTTTTTGCAGCTGTAAAATGACCTTCCTCGTTATCAGTATTGAAATAACTGCAGCAAGTCTGCCGTGATGAAATGACGCTTGTAACAACCGAGTGTACATCTGAATAAAAACGGTTCAAAAAAGCCGAGACTGAGTGACATTTACTGGAAACACCTTTAGTGCACTCACTGACTTGGACATGCAACTAGACAAAATGCAAGCAAATTGTCGTGACACTACCAGTTTGGCTTAAACTTTAAACAATATTTTTTCTCAGTGTTCTCAGGTTTCTCAGGGAGTTGTTCATGTTTTTAAACACATTTTTTTGCACAGAGAGGCAATTTTAAAAAAAAAATCTTGACAATATTGAATACTGTTAAATAGTTTTAAAAAAACATGTTACTCTGAAAATAACTACACAGTTAAGGTGATTTGTTATTTTATTTTATTTTTATTATTATTATTCCAAAAGAGGTTGTAGTTTATTGCAGATTACTTTTTTTTAAAAGTTGCAGTTCGTATTAATTACAATGTGTAAAATAAACTGCAGTGATTTTTGAAAACTAAATATTTGTCATGTATCAGAGGGGAGAAAGTTTTCTCATCAACCAAAGAGGGCTCCAACAGAAAAGGTTTGGAAAGCATGAAACTGTGCTCGCTTCATCACACGTGAATCCTTGTTCGTGTTTTATTCTTCGTAGGACGTTGAGGACAGAAGTTAGTTTAACCAAAAACAGAAAAACTTTAAAAAAAAAAACACATCTTTTCGGCAGGTTTTGTCTTCCAAACACATGCAGGTGTCCTTGGACGTCCTTTTCCGCCTTCCGCCTTCTTCCACTTCCGTCTATCCCGAGGGCGCTGCGATTGGCTCCGTGTCGTGACGTACTGCTGACGCAGCTGCATATCTCTTCCCTGATTGGTGGAAATCCACTGATATAAGTGCAGTCTCCGCCCGCTCCGCAGCAGTAGGCAGAGTCAAGATGGCGGTGTCTGTAAGATGCTTTCTCCGCTCAGGAAAGGTTGGTCACTGTTTTTTCACTCTAAGAGTTCCCTCTCTGTCTGATCCAGGGTGTTGTTGGCTTTTTTAACCTGACCTGGTTAACGTCTCGGTGTTTGTTTTTTACAGGATGCCGTGTCAGCGCTGCAGCAGCGGGGCTTTCACCGGAGCTCAGCGGCCGCGGTACAGGTGAGTTAGCAGCTAACAGGCTAACGTTAGCATCTCTCTCGTCTGTGTGTGAGAGATAAACTGTGACCTGCCAGGTTAAACTCAGATTTTCCTGGTATTTAGATGAACCTCTCCACCTCCGCGACTTTGAAGGTGATGCAGGTCTTCAGACATCAACTGATATAGATGTTTACGTTTTTGAGATGACACAGAGAACTCGATAACACATATGATGGTTATTTCTGTATCACTGGTCTACCGCCAAAATCAGGATGGTGTCTTCTTTCCTCTTTCCACTAAACCCCACCGAGGAGTTAATGTCCTCATGAAGGTGCTCAGGTGGATCTAAAAATGTTTGATACATGGAAACATCTGCAGAAGACCTTTAGTGATGGGTCAGGCTGCTAAAAGATCATTTCCCAGGTGTACTGAAGGAGGACAGAGGTCTGTTAATCTGTCTGTTATAAAGATGCATTCTTTGAGTTGCACACATAAAGAAAATCAACGCTTGGTTAATATATATACACAAATAAATATGGAGTTGAAAGAGAGACGAAGGTTGTTAGCCTTCTGGTATCAGTTCATCCTCAGATGTGGATTAAGGGTTGTGGTTGCTCCAGTGCACTTAGGATGTGTAGTGAACTGGTATGTCAGTAAAGAGAGTTGTGTTTGTAAATTTGGAACTTGTCTATAGAACGTGAATAGATGGTGCATTGAAAAGAGCTTTTATAAATGTAGAGCTTCTGTTTAAACAATTTTAGATTTGAATTAAACTTGTAGAACAGAAGTTTGTGATCCTGTTGTTTTAGTGTAGTAGTATTTTGCCCTCGGATGGTAAATAAAATAACTACACTTAACTTACTTGGATTGTGTCAGGTGAGATTTCTTTTCATGTTGTAGTCATCTGGGATGTAGCTGTCAGTACTGACTGTGCCGCTGTTGTCAGGTGATGGTCCGTGATGCCATCAACCAGGCTATTGATGAGGAGATGACGAGGGACGAGCGTGTCTACCTGTTGGGTGAGGAGGTGGCTCAGTATGACGGAGCCTACAAAGTGAGTAAACCCTCGTTACAACACAGTGGATGAAAAGTTCTTCAGATTGTTTCTGTTGTTTTTCTTTAAACTCGTAGCTCAAAAAAATCTTTGATGAGTCTGTATATCTGTGTTTGACTGTAGGTGAGCAGAGGACTGTGGAAGAAGTACGGAGACAAGCGCGTCATTGACACTCCAATATCAGAGGTGAGACAGTCGACCTTCACAAATGTTTTATACTTCAAAGATTTTTTTTCTCTGAGAGTTTTCTCTTTATTTTGTCTAAAAAAATAAAATAAAATAAAAAACTGGACACAGGAAATGATTTTCAGCTAATATTGTATTGATCTCTCTCTCTCAGATGGGCTTTACCGGTATTGCAGTGGGATCTGCTATGGTGATTTACTGTTCATCTTCATTCAAACACACACACACACACACAAACCTCAAACAGCATTATTTGATTGGAAAAGCAAGTGCTCACAATGAGCTGTTTGAAACTCGGCTATCAACAATAGAAAGGACTCAACTGGAACCAAGATGTAAAAAAAAAACAAAAAAAAACATCAGGTATCATAAAACAAATACTGTTAGATTTTTGTTTTGGTAACTCTCCAAGTCTTTGGATGAAAAATAAACTTTCCTCTGTGGAAATGTACAATAACTCTTTTGTCCTACTAACTGTCAGTAATATGAATCTGTCTTCCCCCCTCAGGCCGGTTTGAGACCTATCTGTGAGTTCATGACCTTCAACTTCGCCATGCAGTCCATCGATCACATCATCAACTCTGCAGCCAAGACCTATTACATGTCAGCTGGTCTGCAGCCAGTGCCCGTAGTATTCAGGGGACCCAACGGAGCAGCAGCTGGTGTTGCTGCGCAACACTCACAGTGCTACGCTTCGTGGTGCGTTCACTGACCCCTCAGTAAAAACAACTCTGTACTCTCAGATTTTAGAGCTGATATCTATGGAAATCGATGATGAAATGTGTCGCACTGTGACAACGAGTACCCAAAAAGAGCAACAATCCTTTCATGTTGGGAGGTGTAGTTGAAAAGGTGATGTAGGGCTTGTAGAACTGTGCTCAGTGGGATTTATCGTGTGTTCCTGCAGGTACGGTCACTGTCCGGGCCTAAAGGTTGTAACTCCCTGGAACTCAGAAGATGCCAAAGGTCTCCTGAAAGCAGCCATCAGAGACGACAACCCTGGTGAGAGACGTTGCTTTTTAATTGTCTTCTAACAGTATTTTAACCAACAACCAATTTGTGGCTTCCAGCAGGTCACAGAGTTTTTACAGCCTGATATTTGTTGCAGCACATTGTAAAGTATGTTGGGTATAATCTCATTGTCGCCGTTGCTGCTGTTCCCGCAATAATTACTTCTACATGTGCATTTCAAGGAAGCAGTTGTATTTTTAATTTTTTACCATCTGGCTAGAAAGTATCTCTGATAACCTCCTGAGCAGTCTTGGATGCATTTGCACTTTGATATAAAGTCTAAATCCCTTTCACTGAACTCTGACTCGCTGTGTTGCAGTGGTGGTCCTGGAGAATGAGCTGCTGTACGGTGTTTCCTTTGAGATGTCAGAGGAGTCACAGTCCAAAGATTTTGTTGTTCCCATCGGCAAGGCCAAGGTGGAGAGACAAGGTGAGACAGGGAGACACACTCAGGACACAGAGCTCCACAGTGCTCCGTCTGAACAGTTCCTTGAGTAACAGCAGCATCAGAAATAATTGGCAAGACCTTTGATCTTTGTACGAAGATCAGGACTACTTGAAGTCAGTGCACCCTGCTTTTTTTTTTTTTTTTTGTCAGACATAAATTTGTGACGATGAGGATGTCAGATTTCCATCCGTCCGTTTTTATGAGTGTTTATAAACTGATCTCAGAGAAATGGAAAAGAAACTGTGAAAGGAGAAAACCAAAACCATCACAAAGAAGGTTTTAGCTGAAAACTCAGTGAATCAGTGAAAAATAACAAATGATGCACATCCGTTATGATGTGAACTGATGAGGTGATACTCGTTTGTCAACCTTCCATCTTGTTTTCACTGTCCGAGGCTTGACTGGTGTTTTTTAATGGTTTCCTTTTGTTGATTGGTGATTTAATGGCACCAACTGGAAGTTTGCTCCGAAACGTGACCTAAATGGTCGTCTCCACTGTGTGTTTCAGGGAGTAACGTCACTCTGGTCTCTTACTCTCGGGAAGTTGGTAGCTGCTTGGAAGCCGCCGCCGTCCTCGCCAAGGAGGGAATCGACTGTGAGGTAGAGAAGCACACTTGATACTTGAGCAGGTGCTCTCTGCTCAGCAGCAGGTTAACTTCTTCCTCTCTGCGCGTCAGGTGATCAACCTGCGCTCCATCCGTCCTTTGGACATTGAGTGTATCGAGACTAGCGTGATGAAGACCAACCATCTGGTGACGGTGGAAGGCGGCTGGCCCCAGTCTGGAATCGGAGCCGAGATCTGTGCCAAGATTATGGAAGGTAAGAGATGAATGTTTGGAAATCTGAATTCTGAGCTTGTGAAATATTCATCTTCTTTCACGATGATCTCAAAAGCACATGAATGAAACAAGCAGCGCGATGAACACATGAGCTTTTTCTGTGTGAAGGAGCCACTGATTTATTTAATGTTCATATTCAGAGAAATTTGTGTATCAGACTAACAAAATCACACTCAGGTCACACCATCGACACCAGTCTGTGTGGTAACACCCATTTAATTAATTTCACAGTTTTCTATTAAATAGAAAAAAAATTAAATAATAATTAAAAGAATAAGATGAATAAGCAATCAGACAAAAGTTCTAAAAAATTGTCTACAGTCGTTGGTATTAAAATGCTGTCGATGACGAGGCATTAAAATGTCACATCCATCACATGGACAGAATGTGTTGCCTTTTTCGGATATTTTGAAAAACTGCCAGACTGGAAAACTCGTTTCTGGTCTTGCTTCACGCTGTTTTGGGGATTTGGCGTCAGATGATCGGCTTTAGTTTTGAAATTTTGAGTGTAAACTGTGATCGATGGTAGATCAATCTGAACATCCATATTTGAAAGCATCACAATAAAATCTTTGACATCCTGTTTGTGTATTTTTTAGGTCCTGCCTTTAGCTACCTGGACTGTCCGGTCACCAGAGTAACAGGCGTCGACGTCCCCATGCCGTACGCCAAAATCCTGGAGGAACACTCCTTGCCGCAGATCAAAGACATCATCTTCGCCGTCAAAAAGACCCTCAATGTCTGAGAAACAAACATGCACAAATCCACCCCCAACCGAATCCCATTTGTCTTGTTAACATAGACGGTGGAAACTTGATGTGCAAACTTCAAATATTTGATTAGGTTTAAATACAGCCAGTCAGTTTCCTAAAAACGCACCCAACTACAAAGTATCCAGCCAGATGTTGGTCAGAGGAACTCACATCTGTTAGACCTGCGCCCAAAACAGTGGACACACACAGAGTCCGGTCAAGTCTTCACTCCCGTTACTCCACTTGGGCCTTAACCGAACTCTGGGTGCTGCTCTGGCTGCTCTTCCCCTTCAACCTAAAAGTTTCTCCATAATGTAGATCTGTAACATTTGGTGACGACCAAACTGCTGAGTGCGCACAAAAGAGTCAGGATTTGATCAGTCTGAAGGTCTGAGTAACTGTTTAAGGAGTTTAACATCACTTTGTGTTTCGGTGTTAACACCCTGTGTTGACTGAAGAAACCAGCATCAAATTTAGATAAAAAGCTCCTTCGGATTCTTGAAGAGTTTAATAAAATCAGATATTTCCTCATCTATTAAAACTTTATATATGTTCATATTCCACAAACTACAGAATTTAGAAACTCAAAACATTTCAGACTGAGCAGAGAATCTGAAGATTGACGGCTGTAATCTGTACGTGCTCAGATTTCTACCTGCAGACTGAGTGACACTTTTAATTGTTGCTCTCAGTAGTTCTGTTGCAAATTTGTGTACTGTCATATTCACCAAGACATCCTGTACTGTACTGTCTATTAAGTTAAAACCTCAAACTTCAAATTCTCAGCTCTTAAATCAGCAGAGAAGAGAAGCGAAGTGGCCGAGCAGTGGAGGTGGCACCTGTCAACAATATTTATTGTGGTGCTATGGATTTTTTTTTTTGTGTCAATGATTCTGTTACAGAAATAAAAACCTTTCTGCTGCTCAAGTCCTTCACACAAGAAATTAATTTCTGTTCTCGAATAATTCAGTTCAGAGTGTCGACTGTCCAGTTAGAGAATCTGACCTTTTATTTGTGATGTAAAAAATATAAACAAACAAACCCAAAAATAAACAAAATCTGAATAAATCATTGTTATTTAGATGCAGCCTCTTTTATCTACTTTATCTACAGTACTTCACTGATTCTTCTTTAATCTTAATGTGTTGATAAGTTTATCACATTTTGTTTCAGGTTAAATTACCAACAGTAATTTAACTACAAACTACAGCTGCCATATAAATGTAATAATAAATACAAGATGGCAATTTAAAGTACACAGTAGAATAAGTACCATCATTTAGTAAACGTACTTCCCAAACATAACGAGTGAAGCTGGTATTTATTTAATGATTACCAAATAATTCTGGTCCTGGTTTAGTTTTCCCTCACAATCTAAGTTTATTTCAAAAATGAAATTTAAAAACGCAACAGCAGAGGAGAGGACATTGTGAAGCAGAAGAGCAGGTGAAAAGCTTAAAACATTTTTTATTGACAGGATTGAATTCACTGAACATCAGATCTGAGCTCATCGGCCAGAAAACCTCAGCCACTCAACACGAATATGAAAATAAAAACATTTCGCAAAAGAAAGGAAAACCTGATGCTTCGTCTCTTGAGTTCACAAATATTTTCTGATCAGGCGAGAAAAGTTGTTACAAAGGAAAAGTTTTTCTGGTATAACAGAAAAAAAGAAAACACGTAAATCTAGTGAGTCTCCAACATGGTGCATGCTCACCTCTTTAACTGAGGACCAAATTAACATCGTTTAAATCACTTTTTTTTGGAAATAGTTAATAAGTGACCATTAACTGATAGCATTAATAAAAAAACTGAATCTGGGTTGTGAGAAACAAAATTTGGGTTTCCATTTTTTTTATTTGTCAGATTTCTCTGATACATCTTAAATTCCAGTTTTTATATGGCTCTATCGCTGCGTTCATGTCACGTTGGAGTTACAGTAACTTGACGGTTAAATAAGATTTTTGTCGAAATATGAGAGTAGAAAATAGTCCTGATATCACCCGTTAACAAAAATGGGTTTTAGTGACAACTTTTTACAACCGTCTTGAGTTGTCGGGAAACATTAAAACCTGAAATGAACAAACAATTAGCTTCTTTAACACAAAAGTCCCATGTGATGTGAACGCAGCATAAAGAGCGTCAGTCATACTTGAACTTTGAATCGTGGCGAGTTCACTGCAGCCAACAAACAAACAACGACAAAAACAAAAAACAAACAAACCCCAAAACAAATAAACGGATCTAAATTCTCATTCAGAAAACACAGACACAAACTTCCAGTGTCCAAAAAAAAAAAAAAAAAAAGATTCACTTCCTGTGAGTTTCTAAACTCCACATCAGTCATGTTGAGCTAAACTAAAGAGTTGTTCAGCCTCAATGATGATAAACAAATAAAACCGTTTTCACGTCCTGCTCTGTCAGATATTTAAACATTAAAGTGGGAACTGATGGTTTTTATTCAAAGTCCATTCGGGGTCGTTCATTTTCTCTGGAGCCAAACCAGCATTAAAGTCTTTAAGGCCACAGGTCAATGCAAAAAATAAAAAATAAAAAATAAAATAAAAACAACAAAACTGGTCATTTGGAACAGACTGCTGGGAGAAAGTCCATGTAAATATCATATTTAAGCTTATTGTTGAAGACAGTTAGGAAAACCTAAATAACAGATATTAGGTTATTTTTCTTTTGTGGGAATTTTGTAATTTTAAGAAAAAAAAAAAAAGGGGAAATTTAGTGTGAAATAAAGTGGCATGTTTATCAGCAGAAAGGGTCAATGATGTGAGAAGAAAATCTGCTAAAAAGAATAAAAGAAAATATAATTTTTCATCAATATTCTGGCTATAATAAATGATGAAATAGCGACTAATTAATATTCTCATTTAGTTCAATCCTTTTCAACTATATGAAATATTAAAAACTAAACAAACAAATGTGTCCAATATCCCAAATGACCAATTGCTGCAAAACTCAAAAATCTTCGACTTAGAAGAAAAAAAAAAAAAAATTAAAAAACAGCATCAAATCAATTATCAAAGTAGTCATTTATGGTCAATTATCTAATTAATGAATGAACTAATCACTGCAGCTCCAGACAAATTAGCTCAGGAGAGCCTGAAGATATTTCAACCAACAGATCTTCTTTAGATATTTTAAGTGTTTGAGTTTGGATGTTTTGAAGCAGCAGATGAAGCTCAGCATGAAGCGACAGAGAGCTCCGACTGTCTGCCTAACAACAGGGAGGAGACGGAGGCTGCAGAAACAGACCAGCCGGCAAACGATGTCGGACACAAGTTCACCTTTTTCCTTCAGTCTTTCAATATTTGTCCTCACATTCAAACAAACGGCACGACATTGGAAGAACATAAACACTAAAGCACTCAGATGGCCTCAGACGATCTTAACATTAAAATGTACAGCTCTTGAACTCACTGAGTTCATGACCTTCAACTTCACCATACAAGCCTTCAATCACATCATCAACTCTGCAGCCAAGACCTATTACATGTCAGCTGGTCTGCAGCCAGTGCCCATAGTATTTAGGGGACCCAACGGGTCACACTGTGATAACCAGTACCCAAAAAGGGCAACAACCCTTAAACGGTGGGAGGCGTAGTTGAAAAGGTGAAAGCATTCAAAACCAACAAACAAACATGGCAGGACACTGGAAGAACATAAACACTAAAGCACTCGGGTGGCTTCAGATGATCATAACATAAAAACCAACAACGTGAAGTCAATATTTGGCTTTTTTGGGCCAAATGTCAGAAAATATATAAAGTCTTGGTGACGTTTTAATCTCCCTAAAAGACTAACATGTTCTCTAAATATAACAAAATATGTTTTTTACGCAACTTTATTTGTACTTTACTGACTTTTCTTTGTCAAATTCCAACATGACGTTTCTAATTGTGACTTTATTTCTACAAAATCAGCTTTTCGGATGTAGTTACGCTCCATTCTTATTACTAAATCACAGTGATGTGTTCAGAAGACACATCAGATCTTTCCATTACTAAAAAACTATGATGCCTTGAGAAAGACAATCTGTTCTGGAAGCTGCCTTCACGGTCTGTCTGGAAGGTGGAACAACGAGGAAGAGGACATGAATGTGAAGTTGAGCGAACCTGAGACGCAACCGCCAGCGTTAGAACAATGCAGATAATCAGGCGATCGATCAGCTGTGGCTTTATTTTAGTTTCAGTCGGACAGTTTTGTGTTTCAGGGGTTTTTCTGGGCTCAAACTGAAGTTACATCACCTAAAAAAAAAAAAAAAAAAAAAAAAGAAAAGTAATTCCCTCTACAGTTACTGACCTCATATATCCCAGGAAGCCTTTCAACACTTCACTTTGAGATGAGGGCGGGGCCTCTGTCCTGCTCTGCTTTGGCCTGTTCAGTGTGTGGGCGGGGCTACCAATGTCTCAGGGAGCTGATAGGTCGGATCGCCCGACCTCCGAATGTCCCTTCAGCAGGCCGAGTCTCACCACCACCACCCGCCTCTTTTTCTGCTCCGATCCATCCTCATCGTCGTCGTCCTCCTCCTCCTCCTCTTCCCCCTTCACCTTTCGCTTTCCTCTCTCCTTCCTCTTCTCCTCCTTCCTCTGCTTCTTTGCCTTCTTCTTCCTCCTCTTCTTCTCTTCCTTTTCCTCTACCGCATGATCTTCTTCTTCCTCCTCGTCCTCCTCCTGCACTCCGTCTTGCACCTCTTCCTCTTCCACTTCTTCCTCCTCCACTCCCATCTCTATTTCCTCCTCTTCCTCCTCCTCTTCGTCATCCTCCTCCTCTTCCTCCAAGTCAACTTCCACATCATCATCATCATCTTCTTCTTCCTCCTCCTCCTCCTCTTCCTCAATGTCTTCTTCCTCCACGTCTGTCATCTGTTCTCCTCTCATGTGTCCTTGTCTCAGTTTTATTCTTTGTCGTCCGTTCTGTGTTGCCTGACAAAAACACAACACATCTTTAGGAAACAAGACTATAACACACAGCAGCCCCCCCATGTGGCTGAAGCAATAACTACACCCCATGACATTAAATGATGGACAGAAAAGTATTAAGAAGCTCAATCAGAACTTGACAAATGAAATCTTGAATGACAGCACTGAAATGTCCTCTTAATATAATTAACTTCTCATTTCTTTCTTATTTGCACATGCAGCAGTTTTACCCACTACACAGTCTCTGGTGTGGTGACTGCGAACGCTGCCCTCTCCTGCTTTTCAGGGTTTAATGGATTTCTGTGTTGGGAAATCTGAATCGTGGAAACAAATTAAATTGTCTGGTTGCAGCCAGTGTTTGTGTAAAAAGGTTATTTTGGGCCCCGATCCTGTTACTAACCAACTTCTTTCCGTTTCTGAGCCTGTGCAGCAGTAACCTGACGGTATCCTTGTTTTGACACAGTCCCATGGTGTTGAGGGCATCGAGGGCAGCGCCAGAGCAGCCCTGCTGGCGGAGTTCAGCCCCCAGGGCAGCCTGCATGAAGTTATTCTTCCAAATGTTCCTGGTGAAAAGCGGGACGGAGAGCGCCACCACAGTCCGACGCTCCAGCAGCGTCTGTGCCTGGTCCTCCGACAGCTGGCTGCCACACAAACAAACACAACAGATGCTCTGCTGTAACTTTTCAAGGAGAGACCTGAAGGCTCTGCGGACATCGTGAACCGAAACTTACTGGCTGCTCTTGGAGAGGGCGTTGATGTCTGGGAACAGTGAGCGGAGGCAGGCGGTGACGAGTGGAGCTTTGTCCTGAACCCAGTTCAGGCATCGACGCCAGGGGAAAGACGTCAGCGGCTTTCTGCTTGACACTTTCTGGTGGAAGGGACTCTCTGCGTGCCGTGACAGCAACTTCATCTACAGCGCAGCAGGTAACAAATTGACACTAAATAATTACAAGAAAACAGGTGCTCATGTGAAGACGTCATGAATCTGTCCTGAGTGGCCCATCCTCACCTCCTCCTTCAGCTGTTTGCTCCAGAACTCCATCATGGGCTTCCTGGCTCCTTTGGCGGACCACAGCATTTTGAAAGCTGCCTTGTAGCAGGACTTGCTAACCAGCAGTGCTGCTTTGCTCTTCTTCCCCATCCTGCGACCTTTCTTCTTCTTGTCCCTCCCGTCTGACTGCAGGCACCAAACCGACACAAAGAGAAAAATATTATTCACAGCTTCTCTAAGTGTGAAACACAATCGTGTCAGCAGTTCTGTGTGTTTGAGCCCATCTATAATAAAAAAAATTCAGCTGTGCATGAGTGTAATATGTTAGTTGGCAAAAGCAAAGACTCATCTGACGGATCTCAGTTAGTTTCCTTACTGAACACTACTTTTGTCTATTTTAATAAATTATGATTAATACTGGATTTTAATGCTAATGCTTACTTTTGAGTAGAGAAAAAGTTCAATTATTAAAACAAACTAAATAGTAAAAGGTGACTCAGGACAAAATGTGCAGCACTGTCAGATTTACAGAAAAGCTGAAGCTGAAGATTTTCATTTTAGCCATTTTTCACGCAGAAAAGTGAGAAAGTCAGCCTCTCAAATGGCAGGTTGTGCTGCTTCTTTTGTTAAGAGCTATCAAACTGTGTCATCATTAACTTTAGGTCATGAGTTTGGACAGATTTTCTCATTATATACACACACTGCCATGAACTGAATACTTGATAATGAAAATAATCGTTATTTGCAGCTCTCTTTACCAGTTTTGACAAGTGATATTTTCTATTAGACTGTATTTTGTATGGCAAAAGATCCAACTTTTGCTTATGCAGGGAAATAAAGTTTCAACTTCCATAAATGCAGCCTGCATTTCCTTTATGTTCCTGTTTATCTGAGGATGAAGATGGCCAGAACAGTTTTTACTAAACACGGATTTGTCTGTCAGATAACTACAGATGTGAGAAACTCTTCTCTCACACACCTGTTTGGTGTCAGGCGGTTTCAGCCACAGAGACCGTCTCCCGGTCTGTTTCCTCTTGCCTTTGCTCCGGATCACCTGCGCGCAGGTCTCGCACAGGAAGGACTTGTCGTGGACCGCCGAGTCCGGGAAGGCCCAGTGCACGGTGTCCGGGCTGGTGAAGGTGTACACGGCCCTCCGGTTGAAGCTCCGGCCCTGCCGCTCAAACTCGGCCTTGCAGCAGCAGCAGCTCTTGTCCTCCGGCCGCTTGGGACGCCGGTGGCGTCCCCCGCCGCTCCTGCAGGGCAGCGGGGCGCCGGCTTCCACCACCACCGCCACCGCCACCACCGCCTTCTGGGGGTCCTCGTCGGTCTGCTGCGGCGGAGGGGAAGCCCCCTCGTAAGGTCCACCGGGGCAGTCCACCTCCGCGCCCACCGCCGGTCCCGGCAGCTCCACCGGTAAAGAGGCGGTGGGCTGCTCCAGCGTGCTCCGCTCGTGTTCGGCCGGCAGAGGGAAGCTTCCCTCAGCGGAGATCCCGCTGTCGGCCGCCGACGTGCAGCCGGAGAAGGAAGCCGCGTCCGCCGGAGGAAAGTTAGCGTCCGCGGCGTGCGCGTAGTCGTGGTCGTTGGCGTCGGACGGGTGGCCGCTGTCGTCGTCCTTCCCCGCGTTGGTGTCGTTGTTTTCGCTCGCCATGATGAGCGGAGGGTCTCCGGATCGAGTTAGCAGCGAAGACACGCAGAAAGAAAAACTCCGTCGGCCTTCATGGCTGCTCGGAGCGGCGGGCTAAAGCTAAAGGCTAACCCCGACCGAGAGCCGAGAGCCGGACCAACTCCACCGGGTCTGCTGGCGACGGGAAAGATGGCCGGGCAGCAGGAGGCGAAGGGGCCGACAACAGAGGAAGGTTTTTAGGGGCTGACAGAAAACTGAGGCGCCCTGACCAACCTGACGGAGCGGCTCATAAACAAAATGGCTTCCGGTTTTAGTGGACGGGCTGCCGGACGCTGCTGCCCCCGGTGGTCGGAGGTGGGAAGGCCGGAAATCACGTCCCGTCATTAAAACAATATTTTTAAAAAATTACTTTGAATATATAATCACCAATATCAGTCCTAATAAACTAAACTGTAGTAGAGTATGTATATTATATATAATTTATCTGTACAGGGCTTTAGGTCTGTAAATGTGAAATAACTTTACAGTAAATACACAAAAATATTATTGTTAATAGCGCTTTTCCATGCAAGAATTAATAGTATAGTTGTTGCTGTTATTATTATTATTATTATTATTAGTGGTAGTAGTAGTTGTTCGTCTCCTCCTCTTCTTCTTGATAATAATAATTTGAATTATACGTTATCTGCAGTATTTGAATAGCATGACGACAAAATAATCAAATTAACATCTTATTTGCGCAATGGCGATAATTTTTAGGATAATTTCGACATTGAATTACGAAAAGGAGCATTTATATTATATTTATACGTTTTCAGACTACATTCAGGCGATCATCTGGAAAATACCTTACAGGATGATTTGACTTTAATTACGAATAAAATATGTCTATATGTGATCGAAGAAAATCGAAATAATCCAAAATTATATTTAAAAAATATATATGATTGTCTGAATTTTTTTAGTTCTTGTCTTGACATCAACTCTTATTTTGATAGGACTTCCCGGAAGCTCCCTGACATCCTCCGTCCAGCCGGACGGCTAAACGATGGATGAGGACGAAAAACCGAGTTAAAGGCTCCAAACTCCGGCTACGTTTGGTGTTACAGTGGCGATCAGTGCCGAGGAAGCAGCCAAAGGTGGGATTTTAGACACCGTTTAAATGTAATTCACCAGTTTAATCCTGTGTCATCTTCATTTAACGCATCATGCTAACTAGCTAACTAGCTGCTGTGTAGCTTAGCTCATCATCATCATCATCATCATCTTCATCTTCATCTCATTCAGGTGTTTCTGAGGTGCTGAATTCAATTAATGAGTAACATTTTGTGCAGAAGCAATAGATTTTTGTTTTTCTTACACTGTGGAGCAGCATCAGCCCGTAAAGTGACCAGCTCATTCACCTGACAGCCAGAGTTAATCACACACTGGTATTGTGTTGCTTTGGATTGTAAAAGGCAACAACACTAGAAAAATGTATGGTGATAAGTAAAAATAAATAAACCCGCTAAAAAACCGACTTTAATAAGGAGCTTCAAACGTTCATGATCTGTTATTTTCTTTTCTTTTTTTTTTAAAATAAAACCTAGAAAATATTCAACATTAAAGGATTGAAGCATTTCTGTTTGGGGTTGTATGGCATCAGGAAACGATGCCTTGGTAATGGAAAGAATTATGGATTCACACACAAATCGCAGGAGCTTCACTTTTCTATGATCAGTATAACGTCACATCATAATTTAGAAGAAGCACCGTGTTGTTACAGAGGCTGCCCAGCCTGTATATCATGTTCTCCGGACATGGGATCAAAAATAACATCAATTTAATGTTTTTCTGAGAAAATTAAATCCAAAAATGGTCATCCCAACTGAAATTATGACTTTTACACATTGCTCACCCCCCCAAATTACACTAAATATCAGCAAATTATGGAACACAGTGTAATACCAGACCTTTTATGATTTGATAGCATTAGTAGAGATGAGGGTGGGGGGGGAAATTGAGTGATGTTACTCATAGGTTTTTGACCCAGTCTGTCAATCACATGGTTGGCTGACTTCTTCTTACAACCAGTCCAGTCGCCCTCTGATGGTCTTTAAATAGAATGCAGGTTTAAAGCGCCTCGACATTGGCTTCAATTTTAGTGCCTGTAGTCTACATCAATTTTCATAAAGAGCCTGTGGTTGGCTCACAACGACCCAGACCATTACTGACTGGGGAAAAATACAATTACAATCTGTAGCTGGTAATGTTTTTCTTAATTCAACATATTTTATATATATATAATGGCAATTGTAATGCAGATGGTCTGGATAATTTTTTTTTAAACAATGGTGACCAAGATCTGCTCTGAGAGCGATAACATGTTACAGTAAAAAAAACAAAAAACACCTTCTGTCTTTGTTGTGGGGACACTGTTTATAAATGACCTCAGTTTTATGTTGCAGCTCTCTGCAGCAGTTTGGTGTTTTATCAGGTAACATATACGCTGATACCAATATGTCTTCATTATCCTCATCGATCTATCCATGTAGCTTTGCTATGTGGGTGTGGATTTTAATTTCAGTAGGTCTGAATGTCTGACTGAATTGTCAGTGGTTAAGTTATATGGGTAATATTAATAGCTCCAATTTCTGTCATGCATTCAAAGTAAACACAAGAAACTTGTGCCACAAAAAATGGACCAGACTCAGTGACTAACTCCTTAAACTTAACAACAACCTTGCGACCCGCCCTAAAGATAACTATATCTAGCTAGCCCAGTGAGCAGTGATAAATAACATGTCTTTGGGGTCATCAGGTGGGAACCTCCTTTCACAGGTGTTTCGTCTAGTTGGTCCCACGACACCTCCAGGAGGCTAGACAGTGATCACTGGCGTCCCAGAGTCACTCCCCTAATGCCAGCTATCACCGCTCCTCACATCAAGACAATTATCTCAAACAGCACTATTGTCAACTACTCCGACCTCTCACCAACTGCACCAGTAAAAGAGGAGTGGGGATACAAACCCTGGTTCGGGTAGGGGGAGAAATAGAAGAGGTGGCAGTAAAAGTAGGGAAGGGATACAGACCCTGGTTCAGGTAGGGGGTAATTAAAGTATAGAGGGTGCAGGAGGTGGAGGACAAGATACACTAGCATTGCGTGTATCTGCTAGTGTAATGCTGCAATATTGATATTTTATGTCTTGTACCGTATTTCATCTTCTGTGTTCGTATGACTGTGACCTTGGCCAGGCAGATTTTTTTAATATCAATGGGAGTACCCGGTAAAGAAAAAAAAAATCAGCAGCACAAGGAAGAATGAATAACAGAGCAGAATAATAATTTCAAAAAGGAGAGTTATAACGATTTGATTAAAGTTCATTATTAAATCAAATATTCTCCGGGTTCAGCTTCTCAATTCGGATTTGGTGCCTTTGTTTCTTATATGTGACATTAAATTTAAATTCTTACCACTTAACTAGACAAGAAAACTGAAAACATCAGAGTTGTTATACACTAATCAACGAAATAATTGGTCAAGACATAAGATAGAGAGATAATGAAAATAATGCTTAGTTGCAGCCCTGAATGAAACATCATTTCTCGATCTGCTGTGAATGAGTTCTTTCTCAGTGAATAGCATTTGGGTTTGTACTCAGTTGTTAAATTAAAATTAAAACTGAGATGTACCAAGAGATTTCCAACCTTTTAACGCACAGCTGATGCACAATTTAGCCACAGCTCATTAAAATGCCTTGCAAGTTTCATCTATCGGCCATCGGGAAGTTCATTCTTCTGTTCTGAATCTGGGTTTGTTTCTAAGATTTAAGAAGCGAGCCCCACAGCTCCTCCTCCTGTCTCTCTCTGCCTGGCAGTGTGTGGACACATCAGGGACGCAAGACTAATCAGCCAGATGATGTCTGGGCCATGGCAACGCTGCTGCATCAGCTGGTTACTGATCTCTATGGTAACCATCTCACAAGCTGTTCATTCCTCTTGTTGCAGGTGTTGGTTGGAAACGCAGAAATGATCTTCTTAACAGTCTGACCTGAAAGGAACCAACACAGCCAGCTGCCCCAAGGCTGCAGATGGAGAATGGAGACCCGGGCCACGTGGTGTGTGCGTGCACGGAGGAGTTTTTCCTTTGTTGCTGACATTTTTGTATTTGAACTTTCCTGCTTTCTGGCAGTTCAGCCTTTTGCCTTTGAACAATCGCTGACATTTGAATGATGGCACATTCTGTGTGTGTGTGTGCGCGCTGGCATGTACGTGTGTGTTTCCACTTCTTTCATCATTTTTAGCATTACTTCACAGTGGAAGCCGATTTATTCACTCAGTCGGCCGTTCATTAGTTACACCAACTAATATAAAATCTAATGCAGTCTAATACAACAGTGCTAACATGAATCATCCTTGACGAAGGTTATTGTGTTGTTGATGCTGTTTTATAAAGGTGCTGCTAATTTATGTTCATTCTGGAGGCTGCAGTGTGTGGTGCTGTTGAATTGTAATGAATCATACACAGAGGTGTTTGGCTTTTTTCTATTTTGACTGAATATTAAATATGAATTCTTTCAGTGACTGTTGTTCTGCAGTGAAAAAAAGACCTACATGTAATGGATTAGGCAACATCTGATCTACTTATTGAGGATGGCTCAGTTTGGAACAGCCCTTCTTCTCTTTAAGCTCTTTGAGTGCTGGGTAAATTATGTACAACAGCTGATATGACCTGGAGGCATGAGAAAATTCAGAATAGAATTTAAAATCCTTCTCCTAACATATAAAGCTCTTACTGGCCAAGCTCCATCATATCTCAGAGAGCTCAGAGTTCCTTACTGTCCTAGTAGGCCACTCCGCTCTCTAGATGGAGGTTTACTTGGGGTTCCCTAGAGTCTCCAAGAGTAAATCAGGAGGCAGATCTTTCAGTTATCAGGCTCCTCTTCTATGGAACCAACTTCCAGGGGGGCAGACTCTTTAGCAATTTTCAAGACCAGGCTTAAAACTTTTCTGTATGACAGAGCTTATAGTTAAAAAGTTAAAGTTCATTTACTCTTTAGCTATGCTGCTATAGGCCTAGACTGCTGGGGGAAGGACTGAGCACCTCTCTCTCTCTCTCTCCCTCTCCCCTCTCTCTCTCTCTCTCTCTCTCTCTCTCTCTCCCGCTTTTCCTCTCCCCTCTCTGTCCCTCTCTCTCCCTTTTCCTCTCCCCTTTCTCTCTCTCTCTCTCTCTCCCCCTTGCATGCGGCGACATACCAAAAACCATGCTTCTCCGAAATCCCAGGTTCTCTCAGTTCCAAGCATGTGTACTGCATTTACTAACCATGTTTTCCCGAAGTCTCTGTCTCTCTCAGTTCCTCTCCTCTCTCTCCCCTTCTCTCTCTCTCCCAGCTCCTCTCCTCTCTCTCCCTGTCCTCATCCTGCAGGTGATGAATCATCACCATCCCATGTTCCTGCAACGCCTGCTGCTCCCACATCTTCATGAATTCCATACAGCATCATTTCTATGAACTTCATGCAGCATCGTGTTCCTGCCTACACCTGTTTGAATATCCCCTCCTCCAACTTTGCGTTGTGTTTTCTCTGATGGCTCTTCCTGCTCTGTCCAGATGGGGGAGCCAGTGACTCTGAACGTGGGGGGCTGTGTTTACAGCACGTCCATGTCCACGCTGCAGCGTTATCCAGACTCCATGCTGGGAGCCATGTTCAGAGGAGACCTCCCCACTGTGAGGGACACACAGGGGAACTACTTTATTGATCGCGACGGCCCGTTGTTTCGGTAAGTTTGTGCCTGGTGGAATAATAGATTTTTGAATAATGACATCTGCAGCTAGCTAGTCCATCAAATCACATTTATCTTGTCGTTAACCCAGTAATCAAATTTTACTAGTCACTTGTTGGCTTTTTACAATATAAACATGCTAAATGTTAACAGAGTGTTATGACTGATGATCAGTTAACTTACGTGTTCAGTAAGCACCAGTTGGCCTGGTCACAGGAAGAGAGTCAACGTGTTAAAGGACTGACTCAAAATGTCAATATAACAGGATTTGTGGAAAATCAGACTGGACCCAAAAACAGGTAGAACTCAGGTATTTTGGGAAGCAGGCAGGTGTACTGACCCAGAAGGTTCTTAGACTGGTGGCTTAAAGTTGAGCTGACTCTGGAGAAGTCTTGGACAAGAAAAGAAGAGGCGCAGGAATTAGTCACTTGGCAACTTCACAAAAGGCATCAAAAACTCAGACAGCAATTGAACTTAGGGCCTGAGAGCGTAAACAACTGTAAAGGCTGAAGCAACCTGGCGACAAGTGGCAGACAAACTGGGGGATCTGTATCTGTTGTTGATTACTTGAGACGCTGGTGTGGTTAGAAACCACTGAGACTGCAACTACAAAGACAAGAGGGGAGGGGAGGGGAGGGACCAGAGCCTCAGCAGAACTGGGACACCAAAGACAGCAGTGAATCGTATTCAAACATCAGAAAAAGTGAGACAAACTTGATTCCACCATGAATGGTTGAATGAATGAATGAATGAATGAAGTGTGAATGTACAGCAGCTCTCTCCCTCCCGGTCCTGACTCGTAGTGACAGCTCAGCAGTACTGATCCTATCTGTGTTTCTGCTGTTTCAGCTATATCCTCAATTTCCTGCAGACGTCAGAGCTGACGCTGCCGTGCAACTTCAAGGAGACCGAGCTGCTCAGGAAGGAGGCTGACTTCTATCAGATTGAGCCCCTGATCCAGTGCCTGGGAGACCCCAAACCCCTGCTGCCTTACCCCACTGACACCTATGAGGAAGTGGTGGAGCTCTCCAGCACCAGAAAGCTGTCCAAGTATTCCAATCCTGTCGCCGTCATCATCACCCAGCTCACCATCACCACTAAGGTCAGTGGGAACAGGTCCAGAAGAGTTCTGCTGATAAATATATTGTGATGTAACAATGACAGTGTAGATACAGTGGCCCAGAGAGTCCAGTGCACTAAAGCATAATAAGAAACAAATGATCCAACCCTCATTATCTATTACACATCCTCTTTGTTTAAATGCAAATGTCACATGGTGGGATGTTAAAATGGGACTGTAGGTCGGTCAACTCACTGCAGATACTGCAAACAGACAAACCAACAAATTCAATAGTTCATTCAATGCATTAGCACAGATACAATACATCTTTTTTGGACATTATATCAGTAGTTGTTTGAGGCTTTTAACTTTAAAGGTGAGTCTTAGCTCTGGAAAATATGAATTCCTTTGTGATTATTTGCAGTGAGTTTGTATATTTCACTGTGTTGTCGGTATTTACAGTTGTGTACACCACAATTGGTGATGGTAACAATAGTAATAATCTATGCAATAAGTTCATTGCTTTAAGTAAATTAGGGAATTCACATAATGATTGGAATCTTAAAGATGTACAAATAATTACAAATTAAAACGAATGTGATATAAGATACCAAAATAAGAACATGTAAACGTGTACTCTCTTTAGGTCCATGCAGTTTTGGAGTCAATCTCAAGCAGTTTTACAAAGTGGAACAAACACATGATGGACACCAGAGACTACCAGGTATCCTTCACCTTCGGACCATGTGACCACCAACAGGAAGTCAGCCTGCGTGTCCACCTGCTCGACTTCATCTCCAAAGCTGTATGAAACATCAATCGATTGACCAAAAAGCATTTAAAAGCATTTTTTTTTTAAATCATGCTGAACATTACGTTCAGAATAGATACGGTGAAGTAACTCTATTTGTCTGTTGTGCCTTTTTTTTTTTTTTTTCAGGGTTTCACAATACGCAACACGCGCGTTCACCACATGAGCGAACGAGCCAATGAGAACACGGTGGAACACAACTGGACGTTCTGCCGACGAACTCGCAAAGTCAACAACTGACTGAAGAACTGAAGGATACACTTACTGACAGATGATTGTCTGCATACAGAGACTTGTGTGTGTGTGTGTGTGTGTGGGGTGGTTTTGCTGTTGTGTGTTAATGTTTTGCATGATGCGTGCTGTTTTTGAATCATCCCCCTTAAAGTGAAAACACATGGCCAGGTTACTACATATGGATGGTACATTATCCTGATCCTCTTACAGTTGTTACCTTTGTTTCTATCGTATACACTATTTGGCCAAAAGTATGTGGACACTCCTCATGCACACTAAAGTTGTTTCTTCTTTTCCGTGAAGCCTTGGACTCATCATATCCAAAACCTTTGGATGAACTTGTACGAGGACTGTGAGCCAGACATCCAATAGCTTTGTCATATATCTGCAAAGTCCAGGTGTCCGCAGACTTTCAGCCAGCGTATGGTTGTTTAATATCTGGCACATCAAGAGTATCTGTAAATAAAACATCAATCTGAAAAATTATCTGTTTTTCTGCTTAACTTCAGTCTTTTCACAGATACATGTCAAATTGGACTATGGTATGGACTCACATCTTTTGAAGTTGGTCCTAAAATTTTTGTTTCTCATTTGAAAACTTGAACTGATTGTTCTTGGTGTAATGTAATGATGTGCTTTTCTACTGTTGGTCTGAATGCAGCTGTGGTGTTATTGACCTAGCAGCTTGTTGTATATGGTTGTAGACGGAATTTAAATGATCAAATGTTTAGTATCCTCGTGTGGTACACAGGCTCAGGCTGAGTTTAGTTAAATCAGGTGAGAGTTGAGTGTCTGCTGGATAATCATCCAAAGATCATGTTCATCTTGACAACCACATAAATTTCATGAACTTTGCAGGACTGACTGACTGATCTTTATGAATACATCTTTTTCACGATGCTCCAGGGCTGAGGAGAAAACAATGAAGTGATGTCATTTTGCCAGAAATTCAACACTGTGACTCGGCAACAGAAGGAGAGATAATGAGCATATTTCTGGTTAACAGAGACTTAGAATTCTCCCGTCTGATTCAAGGGTCAAAGGTTTCATTTCAGATTTTTACAAATAAATTAGATTAACAAATTTTGAAAGCTAATCAAATAGCAGCATTATGGATGTGGCACGCCAACAGCACAACATTTACATCCAGCCTCCCACAAATTCTGCCCATAAAGCAGCTCATTTCTTCCAACTCAGACCATTTTTAAGTAAAAGTGTTACTTTTGGTCAAATCACAGCAAAATACATCGCTATATAAGAATATTCTGCCTCACAATTTCCAATAGCTTTAGTATGTAAAATGATTAAGGCGACATTAATGTGTAATATATTTGTGTAACGGTGAAAAGGCCGATTGAAACGTCAGTCCAGAGCGGTTTCCTGCAGACACAGGCTGCATTGGATTGGGTAGTACTTTAAAAAGATTGCAGTTCTTGCTTGCATGAAGGGAATACAGGTAGTAATTATCAGGAGTAACTTCAGTGACAAGCAGTGTGTATTTTTTAAAAAGCTTGGCAGCTTTTTTTTCCCCCCATGCTGTGTTTCTGCTGTGTGCTTCCGTTGTATTCATCAGTTATCTAGTTTCTTTCCCTCCATTTGTGTGTCTGCTGGGTGTGATTCTCCAGCTCCTTCTTGTTATTCCACCTGCTCCATACCAGCTGATCGGCTCACAAAGACTCTGCAGCAGATAACGACCGGCTTTTCACTCCGCTCAGTCCTACATTGTCTGGTTTTACCTGCGAGGTAAACCACGGCGAACTTTAACGTTGAGGGATTTTTGTTCGTTTTTGCAGCCTTCTAATTCCTGTTTAACTGCCTTTTGCGTACTCTCACTTCCTATTCTCTTTCATGCCCTACCGGGTTCACCGGTTCATTTTCAAACACCAGCTTGAGAACCATCAGTCCTGGTCCTGGGTTCAGTTACTTGTCTAACTCTCAGGCGAACAATCCAAAACCTTGAACCAAACACCAATCTTCTTTTCAATGTCCCTGTCTCTGAAAACTATAACTTGGTCAACTACTTTAATTCAAACCCAGACGGAACGATCTCAACCATTAGCAAGATTGTCATTAAATTTGGTTCAATCATTCAAATTATCCTTGAGATGTGTGTAAAACTTGATTGGAGTCTACTTGGAGCAAATAACATTGATTGGAAAGTTCCTGTGTCTCTTCTTTTTTTGTTCTTCTGGTATTTCCCATCTTTATTGTTGAGTGTTTGTCTGCAGTTGTCTGTATCTTTAGGCTGGGTGCGCCAATCTACTCTACAGAACCTGCGGCTCATTATCACTGATTGCCACTTACACCTGCTTCTGATTTAAACTTGGCCTTTTTCTCTCCAGCATTCGCCAGTTGGTTTTTTGAACCCAACGGTGATAATGTCCTTGGCTGACTTAGCTTCTGCTGGATCCCGTTTCAAGCATTTGGACCTCAGTAATTTGTTTCCTTGGTGTTCCAGGTTTACCGCACTCCTTCTGTCCTGTCCTGCACTCGCTATCTCTTTGCTGTGATTTTTCTTCCCTCTGTTACCTACACGGCCCCAGTCTTGGACTGTCACTTCTTGTCTACTGCCCTCACACTACGAGGCAGCTTTTTCCCTCGAGCGATTTGGCTTTGAAACCAAATCAGCTTCTGTTTTCTCCAGTAACCTTCTCATATCTGCCAATAAACTGTTAAATTACCCTCATGACTCTTGGGTCAAGATCTGTTCATTTGGAACCTCAACAGGTCCAAAATGTCATGCTGCATGCGAGGACAAAAACCAAGCTCTGAACTCATCTGCACAACTCCAGCCTCCGTCCACAGAGGAAAACTGCATTTAAGATTAGCTTTGAAAATAAGTGAATAAAAATGGAAAAAACCCATGAAGGAAAAATGAAAATGATCACACAAGCCACATTGCCTTGTCATAGAAACATGGTTGAAACTTTCAATGGGTCATAAAACTGATTACTTCCTTCAGTTAAATCTGTGTTTTGAAAACTAACCTCAAAATCCCTAATTAGATTTTATTTTCATGGGGTTGTTATACAAAGAATGTTGAGAAGGAGCTCAATCCCCAAATTACCAAACCTTCATGGCCAATTTATATCAATAAATGTCTTTTCTCACCAGCTTATTGGCGCAGCAAGTAGCGGTACAATAAAAGTCTAATCGTCAGGAGATTGGTGGTTTGATTTCCAACTCCTTTGGCAAAATGCTTAAGCCGAGTTGCCTCTGATGGTTGTTTCATCAGCATTAGTGTGCTATGTAGAAGGAAAGGAAGTGCTCTATAAATGTGTATGTGAATGGGTTGTATTGCAAAATCAAATTGAGCTGTGAAGTTTCACTCGCAAAAATAGTGATGATTGGAGTTTTTTCGTTGCAATAGCTCCTACAATATAAACAGATGGTACACATGCACACAGCCATGTAGACCGTTGGCTTTGTTGGAGCCTTGTAATGCTTGCAGTAAGAAAACATCAGTTGGACTCGTAGAGACAATTTTGAGAAAACATTTTTGGCTTAAAAACCAGGGAAAATGGTGGCTTGTCTATTCATTTTGCCCCTCCCTCAGGGGGCCTGTTCACATAGCCTCAGCTGTTGTTGGTGTCTCACTGGTTGACGGGCAGAAGAGGAGTAACCTGACTCTGATTGGCTAATTGGATTGATTAACTCTTATCTTTACTGTCAGTCTTGTTGGCCTCTTCTAGCTGGACTTGCGATCACTTATTTTATCCATTATTACAATTATTATTGTTATTATTATTATTATTATTACCATTATTCTTATTCGATTAGATGATCTACTTTTGTCTTATTATCATTAGTCCTATTATTATTTTTATTATCATACATTTTTATATGGAATCTCTTTGGTTTTCCTGTCTTTTGCTTCCCCTCTCTTTAGCTCTAGCAAACGAATATGTGACATTAACAGACTGAAAACCATCCAGACAGTGCTGACCTTTAAAGAAATGGAGAGCTTGAATGCCTAAAGGGGCCTAGCCCACAGTCAGTCATCACACGGGACTCCATGATAAAAATACATCTCATAGATACTTGCTGGCTTGCTAGGCTAATGGTAGGGTGGCTATGGTTGCAGATACTTTAAACTATAATTATCACCTCAGAATTGTCAAACTGTTTGCAGACACCTCCACTGGCAGTTACGTGAAAATAGTATCCACTATTAATACTAGTTACTGGCTGTTGATGCTAAAGTAGTTAATTTACGCTGTTCATCCGTACTAAGGGGAGCCACAATAATGTACAATCATTACTACCCAGTTTAAGGGGTTTATTTCCACATAACACGCACGCACAAACAGAATTTAGATAGCTATGAGCAAAAGAGTGATAAAATACTGAATAAAAAACAAAAATGAAACACTATGTGGCACTAAAATGACATTTTATTTTTATTAATACGCAAATAAGGTACTTGGAGAATTAAGTGGGTCGGATTTTATTTATAAAACTACACATCAATTTTGGTCAATGTTTTTACTATGTTTACCTCTTGGACATATTTTACAGCAATTACGGTGAAGAAACCTTATTTTTTGGGTACTGCTGGTCCTATTTGAAGACAGAAAGAAATTAAAAATTTCTTTGTGATGCAACTATAATAAAGATTATCTAAAGATAATCTAAAATCTAAGTAGGCTAACTATTGCCTAATGCTAAGAGCCACGCTGGAAAAAAGAAAAAAAAAAAAAGAAAAGAAAAAAAAAAGTAGACGAACAGGCCCCGCCCCGCGCTGACGTCACGGCCGACTCACCGTCTGTTTGGGAGAGTCCACAGTCAGGACGGCGGGGAGTTTGTGTTTGTTTACGGTGCCGTAAAAACTAAACAGTGGCTTACTTTGAGTCACGATCCGCCGGAGATTTAGTCTGCGGTAGGATTTTATTCTAATATAATTTTATTTGTCACTTGTGCCCGTTCCCCCACCCCCACCCAGCGGAGGGAGCCGGTCGAGCCCGCCCCCCTCCACCCCTCTCCCCGGGCTGCCTCCGCCTCTCTGCCCCTGGTCTGTCTTCCACTCCGCTGTTGTTGCAGCCATTTTACCGTGGAGCGCTCAGCGGCCGCCGGAGGATGCCGAGGCAGCACCGCTGAGAGGTAATTCCGCCTTCTCCTCCTCCTCCTCCTCCTTCTTCCTTCGTGTCGCCTTCCGGACACACCGCTGATTTATCCCCGGAGCGGAGGACCGGTCCGGTGGCTTAAAAAAAAAAAAGAAAAGGGGAGCCCCAACAACAAGTAACCGCCTGAGAGAGAGCGAGGAGAGCCGGGGGAGTGTTTGGGGAGCTCCGCTTGTAGCTAGCACTTAACAAGTCGGTGTGAAAAAAATGGCGACGTCTTTCACCCACCCCCCCCCCCAAAAAAAAACAGCCGAAAAGTTGTAAATGAAGGCTCCTCCAGCAGCAGCCACATCTGGCCAGGCTGCGCTGGTGCCAGGCAACGACCATCTTTACGTTAAATTGACTGTTACTGTCGTAAAGGGGGCGCTCGAGAGCAACGCAACGATTTACGTTTGCGCAGGTTTTGTAGCTAACCGCCGCCTCCTCCTCCTCCTCCTCTCCCCTCCCGGGTTAATCTGGTTTAATCTGGAGTTTTTCTGGATCTCTTGGTAAATAGAGGACACGGTCATCAGCTTCTTTGTTTTCTTCGCAGTCCCGTAAACGTCAGGTCGCCTGTTTTTGTTTGTTTTTTTTTTAACTCGACTTGTAACGTTGGAGCTTTGCTCGTGAACTGTCGAGGCGTCGGGTTTCAAAGGAACGTCTCCACTAAATTGATAATGCTGGGGGGGGGGGGGGGGGGGTCCAATAGTGTTGAATATGTCGGAATTATGCTGTTTGGTATGTAAAGAAAATATGGCCTAAAGGTGCTGAGACAGACTGAGTTTCTGTACTTATTCCGAGCCTGTTCCGGACTGGACTCACTTGCGGACTTCTGTGCTTGTCTTTATATTCTGCGTGGAAACGTCTGCCCTTTTTACCCAAAGGAGGGGAGGCTCGCCCCCCTTTGCTCTAAAATCCAAATTCACTTTCTCCAGACATAATGGTGTCACCTTTTCCTGGATGTAATTCTTGGCTTGACCAACAGGGACTTTCCTGAGTTCTAATGGTGTCACGTGTCGGCAATGCGCTCGGGTTCAGCTCAAGTTCAGTCTTCGGTCTTTCTTCCATTTTTTTCCTGACAAGCTACCTGCTACAGTTATTAAGAAGTATATAAAAGTCAGCTTTTAATACACAAAATAAGTTCCATTGATGGTTGGCTTTACGGTAAACAGTTAGTATTTTGGCCTCTTCGCTAGCACACTCACTGTATTTTCCCAGCCTGGTCTTTTCTGGGTAGGTTTTCCTTCAACTCCCAAGAGGGTAGTGGCAGTAGTCTTTTATGTTGACTTAAATGTTGATTAGTTTTGACAGGAAAATTCATTCTGTAAACGAAGGAAGTGCTGAAGTCATTGTGTCAGATCTGGGCTAGCTTCTGTCCTATATGTCTCCATGACTGAATTTGATATTTCAATCATCATTCCTCTACTCTCTTTCCAGACAAAAGCGTCCATGGAAACAGTTTCTTTGAGAAACTCAAAACCTTTGTGATTTTAAGGGGTGACTTTGAAGCTGCTGTCTTAAATATCTAATGATTTGGCCTCTGTCCCGCTGTTATCAGAGACATGCCTAAGCTAGCTCTGACCTTCTTTTCTGTTGAGTCACATCGTTCAACGTTCAACCTTCAATCATGTTGGGTGTATAGGAAATACTCTGTGTTAAAGGGTGTTAAAGACAATAGATATTCGATAAACATATTTGGATTGTTGTTTTTTTTTTAATGGAAAATGATAACACATTTCTACATAGGAAGTGAGTCATACAATGTTCTGTAATGACGAAGGCTCTCTTCAAACTGCTAATATTGGCTATTTGCTTTATGAATGGGATTTTGACTGAGGTTTTCACTTCTGAAATAGAATCCAGAAACACTGTTTCGCTTGAGCTGTGTGCAGTAATCCTCTGCTTTGGTGCAGACTTCCTAAGGAGCTAAGAACCAGAGGTTCAAAAATGGAGGAAGCTGAACCCCTTGTTAACCCCTCACTTGAACAGCAGCTGTCCTGTAACTAGGTACATCCTGCCTGGGAAGCCTTGGATTAAAAACATGTGTTGATTTAATCTAAAGTAGGCTAGGGCTAGCTGATGTCGACGTTATCTCTGTGTTTTTGGGTTGAATTTTACAAGTTGTACAAGTTGGTTACAACTGCATGTAAGATGTCAGAAGCTTTTATTTTAGAATTGACTGAGATTCCATCCTCAAAAATATGCAGCTGGAAGACATACATGTTAATAGTAAAGTATGGAAGATAGATGACCTAAATTAAATGTTAATAAACCTATCTCTGTCATTAATTTTCAACACCAGTAACAGGCTGTAGTAGAGTACAATCACAGGATGCCCTCTCTTGCGTAACAAAAAACACAGCTGTGCAAATATCAATAACAACATAGCTGGTCTTTTAAGTCAGAACCATGTCCAAATCTATATCCATTTAATTCAACAATTTTTCTTTACCAACCAAGTCTGCAGTGTTTTCCAAAGACTGAGAATCTACTTATTGTGGTCGGTGGCACAGCATGTGGCCAATGTGGATGCAAAGACCAGAGTAATTAAAATTGGGAAAGTGTAACTTTTTCCTGTAAATGTAGTTATAGATATCCGTTAGTGTTTGCCGCTACCAACAAGAAGACAAGCTTTGTGGCTCTGCAAAATTAGCCTTTAGGAAGATTTATTTCTCACTTGTGACAGTAAACAAAACACTTGGGCCATCTTTAACTAAGGTATACCCAGAGCTAAAAAAGATTTGCATGGCTGCTGTATGGTAACTTTAATTCAATGAACAGCAGGACTATGGCTAAATACAGACAATAACACATGATGGATAGCTTCTTGTAGCAGAGGTGCTAACCTAGCTATAGCACAGGTTGTCTTTCAGGAGTAACAAAAATTACTGGTGGCTGGTTAGCTCTAATTACCAGATCTGATTACCTTCACTGTGCAGTGGTCAGTGATACTAGTGTTATCCTATCCCTGACTACGCAAGTATGCTAGGGTCAATGTCATCTGAGTTTGTTCATTGGAGCATGTATGTCAAGCTGTTACGACCGTCAGTTGGAGCTAGCGGTGACGAGGAGAGTAACTGACAGAGGGACGTAACACAAGCCTCTAAAGATGTTGGCGTACAACACAATTTGTCCTTATTAGTATGCGTGGAATGTGCTACAAGTTCAATAAATATGCATGCAGTTCTTAAAGTGAACACCAGGGGGACGAGAAAGAGGCACAGCAATAGCAACAACTACATGGCAATGGCGCCTGCAGTTGACTTTGGCCTTTGAGCTTCAATATATACCACTTTCTGCTTACAATCCCACAGAGGCATTTCACAAATGACAAAATACGAGTTCAAATCATGTCAGCGATGATTACTGTTGAGTTTTTACTATAAAGGCAGTCAGTGCATTTGCTACCACGTAGCTTTAGTTGGCAATGGAACCAGCTCCAATAGGTATTTAGACTGGGACAAATGGCTCTGCAGTTGATAGTCAGAGGTTGGTGTTAACACAAAACCAGGGTGACCACTTATTTTCTACCTCTTTTGACCGGTGTGAGTATGACGCGTGTATGACCTCTGGATGTTGATACGTAAATAGCCAGCATTTTCTGTTTTAGAGACACTGGCACAAAAGATATCAAATATAAGCAATTGATGCTTAAAATTGATATGCAACTTTTGATTTTAAATGGCATCAGGCGTTTCTGTTTGTTAATCTTTGTTGCTGTTTGTAATATCAACATATAGTGTTGTGACTCCCAACTGCCCGGTAGTGGGCCAGTGGAGGTCTGGCAGTGGTGCCCAACGAGTTCTTCCAATGTTTCGGGAGAAAAAAGATCTCAGTCTTCAGAGTCTTATGAGGTTGTAGTATAATTCATAATACAGCAAGTATCTGAACAGCACACCGGGGTCTGAAAAGCACACCGAATGGTATCTCTTCAATCCCTTGTTTATATACCCCTGAGGTCCCTCCTCCTCAGTTTGAAGCTCCCTCTATCTCCTCAGAGGCCACAACCCATTCTTTCAAAAATGCCATCTTGGATTTGCCACCAATAGAGTTGCCTTCTCATTGGTCCGTTCGCCTCCTGATTTAATTTGCCACCAATAGAGTCAGTCTTCGGCAATTCTTTTTTACCCGTGGCAAATTTCTGTTGGCTAAGATTTTTAGAAAGAGTTCATTGCCCCCCTTTTACATAAGCCGAGGTTCCACAAAGTCCCTCGGTCACTGGTGGGTCAGATTAGTTCTCAGGTTTCTTATCTTGCTTGGCCCTGACGCCTTGCCTCCCCTATGGGTTATTGATAGGGTGAGGCCCCTGTTCAGGCTCTTCACACCTTCTGTTTTTTTGCTGATTGGGTTATCATTGTCGTGGCCTCCTTTATTTGCCTATTATCTTTCAGTGCATGCTACATGTTTTAAATATGCCTTTACAATAGGTATCATACGTTTTTCAATTGTCTTACAGCGTATTCCATGACATATTACATCTTGCATGTTTTACAGTGACATAGTGATTAAATCTGTTACATAATGCTCTAGGCACACATTTTAAATGTTTATGTGTGTGTTACATAACGCTCAAGAATTTCCTTCAACAATAGCTGCAGTATAAATTGACGTTAGTAGGGGTGGGGAAAAAAGTGATTATCTCACGATTTGATTAGATTCCAATTTTTGGGGCTATGATTCGATTCGATCTACTCCAGTCTGCTTTGCAAGACAGAATGACAAATGGAGACATTAAAGTGTCTTTTTCACATTTACTAAGTTTTAAACATTTATCCATGCTTACATGGAATTGTTCCATTAAAGCAATATCACATATTGCTTAAGTAACAAAAATAAAAGTGTCTCTTTATTAAAAAAATAGTGCAGTTAAACATGCTGCCTTTTAAATTCGAAGGAAAGTGCCTTTTCCAATGTGTGTGGACCACAACTGCTACTCTAAGTAGCTAGCTATAAAATAAGTCATGTCAAGCTCGGTTTTCCCGTGCATTCACTAAAAACAAAAATGAGTCCAAATCTTTGCCTTCAATGAGGATGGGGCCGGTTGAATCTCTCTTTCCTCCATTATTGTAGTTTCCTCCTTGTTTTGGTGCTTACCGCACATTCGTATGTTCCAGAACCGGCTGCGTGGTGACGTCAGGACGTCCCACGTACAAAATTGGAGGTACACGGCCTGCGGATTTGTTTTATTTTTTAAAATCAATTTTGGGATATTTTAAATCGATTCTGAATCGTAGTAAATTAGAATCGCGATTCTTATATGAATCAATTTTTTGGCACACCCCTATTAGTTAGCTAGGTCAGTAGTCAACAATCAGTGAGGAGCTATCGCTGTTTATGCTGGGTACAATTACTGCTAAACCTGTTGATAGACTATTATAGATTTATCCCTTTTATTAGATTAAAACATGTTTTCTTGCTTATTAAAAAACAAACAAATCTCATTGTGGATTATGAAGAAATAGCAGCTGAGCACCACACAACAATAAAGGCTACAGAGAGAAGTAATTCCAGACAGAGCTTGTCTGTCTTCATCATGGAGCTGCAGGCAAAGTCTGGATTGCACTTCCAATGAATCAGCTTTTCACTGTTGCTTCAGAGTTACATTTATAAAATATGGTGGTGGATGATGTTGATCAGAACCGAGGATGCCTGAATTTCGCAAAGAGCAGATAATATCTCAATATCCTGATCTCTTGTGTTGGCCAGGGTTTCCTGTGACAGTGCAGCTAGTGAGCGCCAGTCTGCCCTCATGTAGCTGCTGTTTCTGAGCTTATGATTTCACCAGGACTGTCCCAATTGTTAGCAGATATGTTTGACATCATCTTTGTTGATCTTGCAGTGTGTTTGTGTTCAAACAAACCAAATTGTACATTTGGACCATTTGAATTCCAAGTGATCAAATTCATCAACACAGTCGTATAGTATAGTATAGTAACACAGGTTGATTTGAAATTAACAAAATGTTGTTTTTGTAATGTTATCTTGATTATTAAAATAGTTTTTCACATAGTAATTTGACTACTGTACATGTCATACATTTTAGTTTACATTTGCCTAAATCATAAAAAACATTTATTCCTGTTGAGTAGTACACAACCCTCCCTATACCTACCCTTTAACACAAACTATAAACACTAAGGCCTAAAAAATTACAGATTAAAATCAACAACCTCCTGGCACAGTACTGGCAAAACCTTTTAAGGGCAGAATTTAATACAAGTGACGTTGCATTGGATTTTGATATACATTTCCATGCTTAATGGTTAAAATTGGATAAATTCACCTTTCTGTTCCAAATATCTTTTTTGGTCCTGAATAAAAAAAGATAAAAATGTTGTTGTATCTAGTGCTATAGCTGTTCATCCTCTACTAGCTCTTGCTTTGCTGGACTGCCTCAGCAATTATTGATACCAATTGACAGTAATTCCCAGGTTGCGATGAAGAAGTAGTGCAGCATAATAACCTGCTGTATTGTGAACGCTGTGCTCGATCCTGATTGGTAGGCTTTTGTATCTTGTACATGCTCTCAATTGTGTGGTAGCAAGCTCCTGATGCATACTCTGTTTTATGGGCTATTTTCCCCTAAATGGGAAAATCATTTTTAAAAAATCTACATCATGTTGTATTGAACAAGATTTGAAACTAGAGACTGAGGACATTAACTGATTAAGGAAATGTTTTCTGAGCTAAAAAATCAAGTGGGACGTAGGACCATTTTCCCATAGACTTCCCACAGCTTCTTTTTACAACCAGCGGAGTCGCCCCCTCATGGTCATTAGAGAGAATGAATGTGTTAGGCTCTTAAGCATTGGCTTTGCTTTTATGAACAGTCTATGGTTCACAGCTTGTATTAACCTGCGTCTTCAGTGATCTGATCCCACGTAGTCAGCTCTTAATAAAGCGGTTCACACCTGGATTTAAAATGTGTCTCCAAAGTGGCCCAGACCACCTTGGATCTCCAATATGTCCACATTTGTATTGTCAATTTGTGATCAGATTACCAACAAAGATGATAATACAAAGATTTAATTGGGCCATAATTCAAACTAAAGCTTTAATACTCCACATTCTTTGGTTATATTGCATTAATTGCAGCAGCAGTTTTATTTTTTCATCATACAAAATTCAGAACTTGTCTCTCCTGCTTCCTCTGAATGATCACAGAAAAGCTTGAATGATCAGAGAAACAGAGGTGGGTTGTCCCCCCTCCCCCCAATCTCTTTCATACACCTGGTAGAATTACCAGCCAGGAGACAACATCACAGCTGCTGCTGTCATTAAACTGTCTGTTAACACCAAAGTGATGCCACATACAAAGTTAGGAGGCCCATTCATGTTCCAACAGTGTTCTGTTGTGTTTGTTGTTGTAAAATTGTTTGCGAAAGTTTGTGGCAAGACGTCAAAATCTAATTCTGACTGTCCATGGACAGCCGCAGCTCAAATGATGCAACAAATTTAGAGCCATCTGAAACAGGCATGAATCAGAGTCTGATGGAGTCACCTTTATGTGCTGTGCTTATTATGTCGTGAGCTAAACCAACTTTCAGAAGGTTACAGACAAGTTGGCATTTACACTTTTGTGAAACTGTATGTTTACATTTGGACGTTTAATTACTATAGTTTAGACAATTTGGAATTGATTCTCTGTAGGGTATAATCCTCAAGTCTTTTTCCTTGATCTGTCTGAGGCTTCGTTAATGTTCATTCAATGTAAATTTGGATAGAGGCGCATCAGATATAGTATAAACACGGCGGCTAATTTTGCGTTTCATTGTTGTGATGTGATGTCCCATTTGGCAGCCTTTCTAAGTACCTGGCTCTTACATTTAGTGTTACCTCCGGATCGTTCCCCAATCTCTTTTTTTTTTTCAGAGACATTTATTGAAATTGCTGCAGCAGGAAGCCATTCTACTTGTGATGCAGTAGAATAAGTTGTATAATTAGCATGATGTTTCTTTGTCTGTAGTTCCTGGTCTGGTGAATAAAGTAAAATGCCCCCTATTCACTGAGTAGCTGACCAATCACAAACATTTGTCATCACGGTCTGATTAGCTGATCAGTAAACCCACAGCTGCACCTGCAGGCAGCAGCTGCGTTTTCTCTCTATGGAGTTGACCTGCAAGAGGGTTGAAACTGAGGAGCATTTCATTACGTGGCCCCAGTTCAAGTGACATTCCACATGACAAAAGAACTTTTGAAGCGTCGGATTTTTCAGTTTTTTTAGGGGGGGGGTGGGTTTGAAGGCTTTTCTGTAGTGCTCCATATATTCAGAGTCAGCATACCTCAAATCAAATCAAATCAAAATCAAATCAAATCAGATTTATTTGTATAGCGCCAAATCATAACAAAGTTACATCAAGGCACTTTACATATAGAGCAGGTCTAGACCAAACTCTTTATAAAATTATTTAAAGAGACCCAACAGATCCCCCGATGAGCAAGCACTTGGCGACAGTGGCAAGGAAAAACTTCCTTTAAGAGGCAGAAACCTCGGGCAGAACCAGGCTCAGGGGGGGCGGCCATCTGCCTCGACCGGTTGGGTTGAGAGAGAGAGAGAGAGAGAGGCACGGGGGAGGGGGGGGGGCAAAGTTGGGTAGAGTAGGGAGAGAAAGAGAGCAGGAGGAGGGGATATTCAAACAGGTGTAGGCAGGAACATGATGCTGCATGAGGTTCGTAGGAATGATGCTGTATGGAATTCTTGAAGATGTGGGAGCAGCAGGCATTGCAGGAACATGGGATGGTGATGATTCATCACCTGCAGGATGAGGACAGGGAGAGAGAGGAGAGGAGCTGGGAGAGAGAGAGGAGAGGAGCTGGGGGAGACGGAGACTTCGGGAAAACATGGTTAGTAAATGCAATGCACATGCTTGGAACTGAGAGAAAGTGGGATTTCGGAGAAGCAGGTTGTTGGTATGACGGCGCATGCGAGGGGGGGAGAGAGAGAGGGAGAGGGAAGAGGGGGAGAGAGAGAGAGAGAGAGGGAGAGGGAAGAGGGAGAGGGGGAGAGAGAGAGAGAGAGAGAGAGAGGGGAGAGGGGAGAGGGAGGGAGAGAGAGAGAGAGAGGTGCTCAGTCCTTCCCCCAGCAGTCTAGGCCTGTAGCAGCATAGCTAAAGAGTAAAGCTAACCTCAGCTAATTGTACATCACTAAATTTCACTGTAATACGGTATAGGAGCTCATTAAAAAAAAAAAAAAAGATGAATTTTTCCTTATTTTATAGAACAAATTAGCATAAGCCATAATAATAAAAAAAATTTAGCACAAAGTTTGACAAACGTTTGTTTCGTTCTAGAGTTTGCTCACTCATTTGAGCAGTAATGATCAAAAATTTGTTCCGTAGCCTCTAATGCTCTAAACATTATTTTCTGCTAAATGATTCTGTCAACTCAATAAACTCGGAACCAAATCCTCCTCACTCCAAAATTAGAAAAATACAGGACGGGTCCCATTTCCTTTGGCAATACAAGCAGCTGATAGCTAGGCCTCTGAATGAGACACTCTGATTGGCTGTGACATCACCCACAAAAGCCACTAGGAGTGTCAGATGTAGAGGCATGACTCTTAATGTTTTCTAGCAAAGATGGAGGATGAGGGTTGATTTTAATGCACAGAAGAAGAGCAGCAATGCAGATTGGCTCTGTCTGGGTAACAAACTGCCTCTTTGAACACACATGGAGAGGTGTCGCTCTCACGCAGTACCAGCAGCTCTATTGCAGAAAATACCTATGTTTGTGTACTGTTTTTAAGAAAATAATGGAAAAAATGAAAACATTCTGCACTAAAAACAAACAACAAATTAAAATTTTTACTTTTAAAAATTTACTTCAATTTCAATGTATCCCTATTAAAACCAAGGAAGCATTAAAAGTCCCAAGTTGTTTGTATGTGCCATTTACTTTCAGTTAAGATTTCAATCGATGTAGTTAATTTCCATTGGCAAAATACGATGCAGCCATATACTAGTTGAGGTTGTTGTGGTTCAAAGCTGTAACAGTTATAAACTGTTAACTTTACATCTGCCCTGTTGCCTTCTGAAAAAATAAGACCCTGGCTGCGATTCAAATCTTGCATGATACGCAACAGTTTCTAGTTAATTTTCAAATGCTCAAAAATTTTTTCCCACAATTCTGTTGCATGATTACGTTAATGTGTTCGAAATCATCACTGAAACGAATGTCAACCATTTATCTGATTGCCAGATAGTCTATATGAAGAAAAAAAGAGGAATGAAAAGTCGAATCGTGATACTGAATAGCCAAAACTGATTTAACTGACAAAATTATGAGAGCCACAGAAAAAATATTTAAATGTTACAGCTGGTATTCTTGGAAGTCACAATCTGCATTGACTTCCTGCCAAGGTAAGAAAACTGTTGGTTCTATTTCTGTTTTGCAGTTTTGTTTTCTTTTTCATTGACGCAGCTGGCTAGCTATCGATGTGGGATCATGATGTTCCATTCTCCTCCCTGCCGACAAAGCCCCAATCGGCCTATTGGGGAAACAGCTGCAAATAAAAACTAGACTGGGCTTATTTGCATCACTGAAGGCATCGGATGTTGGTGGTGAATCGAAGGTCTACCGCCAAATCCACAGTTGACGGGAAAGTGCACCCGGAAAGATCATTGTAGATAAAGTCACATTTAACATGTAAACACATGAATGATGACTTACACAACCCTGCGAAAATGAACACAGGCAGTCCGTCACATAGTTGTCATTGTCAATAACACACTTGACCCCACATGACCCCACTCGCCATCACCCCCCCCCCCCCCCGTTCAACCTCTCTAGCTGCCTGCCAAGGGCGGAAACTGCTAATGTAGAGACTTCCTGCGAGTGTCACTCAGTCATGGTGAATCATGAGACGTCGTCTTGTTTACAGCTACAACATGGATCTCTAGCTGGATTTTGTCCCCTTCGTCTTTTTCCTCTTCCTACTGGTCTCTCTCTCCTTATTTCTGTCTATTGTTTTTCTAATCTTAATGTCTTTCCTTCTTCTTTCCTCTCCATACTGTTCTTGTTAACCTTTGACTGACAATGAAAAATTTATCTTGAATCTTAAATAATTCTCAAATTTAATGATAATGTCTATTTCAGACCAGATTTGGGCCACAACGGCAAAATGTGATGCTCAAATTAACTTTGCCAGTGAGGAAAATGAAATCCCGACTTCAATCGCAAAACCTTTTCATTTTCAATTCTGTTTAGCTGCCGCAGAAATATGATTTTTCTTTTAAGACCCAGACAATGAAAAATACATGAGTAAGCTCTGTCTGTATAACTCTGAAATGTACAAAAATGTTTTTATGCCTCTGTGCTAGCCAGAGCCGCAGGCTTTATGTTTGTCTGTCTCCCAGTAGCCTCTTGAGGTAGTTTCTTCTAATTTGGCACACAGATTCACTTGGACGCAACGATAATCTGATTTATATTTGGATGCTTTGCTGTCTTCACCTGATTAAATCAAAGGTCAAAGTTCACAGTCACAATGACTTCACAAAACCTCTTTGGCATCTTCAAAGTGATATCTCAATACCAAATTGAGAGAATTTCTGATTGATTGATTTGATTTTAGAGGTTAAAGGACAAAGTTCAAGGGCACTGTCATTCCCATAGGAATTTAATTACATCTTGCACAGACATTCATCTTCTGTTTGACCGGGTTGAAGATGTCTGTGACTCATCCACATTTCAGAGTTTGGAGCTTTTTTTTTTTTTTCAGCATCATTCTTATTTTAAGCATCATCTGCTGCCGTTGCGTCAGAACAAGTCATCCCTACATTCAATAGACAGCAATTCTGCTTAAGTTTTTTTGTTTTATTGCACTGACTTACAGAGCTCGTTGTGATGGATCTTAGACAGAAACTGCAGTCATTTAAACTTGTGACACGTGGGGCGCAAAGTAAAAAGTAAAAATACAGAATTCCTAATCCAGAGAAATCCCGTAGGAATAAATACATTTACATGCAGTATTTTATTGGGTTTTTGCTGGCTGACCTGGTGCATGGACAAACTGGTTCCATTGTAATGGTAATATCTGTGCATCATGTCCATTAAGACTTTCCTTGGAATATTAAATCTAGGGCTGCAGCTTTTGATTATTTTAGCAGTTGATGAATCCATTAATTAACTGAGCAATCATAAGAAATACTTTTTTTGTGTGTGTGTTATTCAAGCATGGCAATAGGATATAAGAAAAAATCTAAATATATGTATGTGAAAAAGATAAAAGCTCTGTTAAGACAGTGAAGAAGTTGCTCTGTATCGTCTGAACAGCCCTGGTTTGTGGTAGAAGGAGGCTTGGTGGCTAAAGCTGACTCTTTCTGTCTGTGTGGTCATATGATGACGTCACTCCAAACATGAAGGCAAACTGGGAGTATAAAAGGAGTCAGTCGCCCATGTAGCTGGTTTTCCGCAAACTCTGATGTAAAAGGATTTTTAAAACATGAAAAAGGACAAAAACAAAGTTGTGTGTCGGGAGAGTGTTATTGGCTGTACCTGACTGGAATCAAATTAAACAAAGTACTAACAGCAATTGACCACAGTCACAGTAATAATTTAAATGAAATGAATTTCGAACGATTTGCTGTGATTTAGCGTGACACTGATAACCGTCTCATCTCGATCGGTGACTCATGCGATGTGGAAGCTTTGATGCAAAGAATTGATTCAGTGTTTCAGCCCTAATTGAGACGCAGACAGAATGTGAGCAGAATGTTGATAATTGAAACATAAATTAACTTAAAGTGACGTAAAAATCTGTGATCGGTTGTACTTATTCAAATCCAGATCACATGTTAACACTGGGTGGAGGTGGGATCTGCAGTCTGCAGTCTCTAGATGAACTGATGTGACGCCGCTGTCTGCCTGTGTGTCTATCTGAGGGGTTGTGAACTCCTTCTGGCTGTCTGGAAGCAGCTTTGTTGGTATCTGTGTTGCTGCGTCTGATTAATAGGCCTGATGGTGCGCATGTTGAACCGTGCAGTAGCCAGAGATTTCCGTTTGCTACTGCATCCGTCTTCTGCACCGTATTAATTGTTAAATCAATAACTGATGAATTACTTATTTTTGGTTGCGGTTAAACAGAGTGGTGTTTTACCTGATGGAGACACGATCTCATCCCTGTCTTCAGATTGGATAAAAGGTAAACTGAACAAGGCTTGTAATATTATGTTCTGCCCAGGGTTGAAAATTACCAACATCCACCCAGATGCTGTGATCGTGGAGCTGAGGACTTTCTTTTTTCTAGCCGGCAGCTAATAAGCATCTCCAACTTCAGTGTTTTTCTCATGGGACATTTTTCCCAGATTGGGGGTCTTTGTTGTTTTTCTTCTGTTTCACGACCGTATTGATGGCTTTTCGGTCTCAGCTGATAAGTTCCCATATGGTCCCAGTTTTTTTCCATTAAAGTGGATTTTATTCGTTAACTATATTAAAAACTGTTGGTCCGCTTGAATCGGCGTAGAGTTTTGAGCCTCAAGATCACAATGACGTCGGAACATCTGCTGGTTCAGACTGAGATATCCCAGACACATTTCTATAAAATTTTGTGCAGATGTTCATAACCCCCAGAGGGTGAATCATGGTGACTTTCTATCTAGCTGTAGTCTGGCTCCAGACTCCTGAATCACAGCCAAGATTTTGTTTCTTCGGTGTTTCAAATCGGCCGAGTGTTCGAGTGTGCTTTCTCCGTGGTTGGAAAATCAGTCAACCAATCTGAGCTTTGTAGGTCAAATTCACCATTTCGCTAATTCCATAACAACAGAAAAATGGTGGCTGTAAATTGGGAGGATAAGTCTGGTTTTATTCCACATCTTTCTTATAGCCGGAGATATTTTCTATTTTAATCAAGCCAGCTGTGCACACAGGTGACAGAACAGCTATCTGCCAGTACACATGACTCTGTGTATCTATGCTTTAAGTATATTTTCTTCTGTTTAATGCTCAGAACAACAGTAATTGTTTGTGCTGCTAAAACATCATTGACTTACAACCTAATACTGTCCCTAAAGACTTCCTTATGGAGGACTGAAGCCACTCAGCTCCAGCAACACCCTCTGATAGGTACATCATTTTCAACAAATCCATCTTTACTTTCCAAGTGAGTACACTGAAAGTAGCCACTAGCGAAATCTGGTACATCTTTGTAACGTATGAGATCAATAAATATAACATAATGAACTAAACTTTATCTTTTCTGTGACAACTAGCTGCTAGCACAATGCTGACACATAAAGATTCATTTTTAAAAAGAATCAGTAATTTCTTAAAGCAGCTAGAGGCTGTAATCCTGTTCCTCCAAACTGGAAGAAATAAACACACTGAAGACCTAATTAGACACCTGTACACCTGCTCATTCAGGTGAATATATAGCCAATCAGAGCCCGCAGTGACTCTGACCGTGAGGCTGATTGTTGCTGCCAGATGGGCTGCTTTTAGTGCACCTGAAATCGCTGATCTCCAGGGATTTTCCTCAAGTCTCTGGAGTTTACTCAGACCAGTGGGAGAAATGCTCTGATTACCACTCCTTGTAACTGCAGCGAGCACATGGTCTGATGAGCTGGTTTTTTCAGCAGAGGCTCTCACATTGTATAGCCAGATTTGGCGTGAATGGTTGGGATCCATTGATCCAACCTGCCTTGTGTCAAACGTGGGCTGCTGCTGGTTGTGTAACGGTATACGGAGTGTTTTCTTGACCAACTTAAGGCCCCTCGGTAAACCAGTCATTGTTTAAACGTCGCAAAGCTAGTTTCCAAAACACAACAATTGGAAAGTCATCATTAGCTTTCACATTACCTAGGAGACTGTTAGCGTGTTAACATTATAACTTAAGCATTTGTGATCATGTTTACTCAGAGGACAGCTAGAAGGGTCGGATGATGAACTGAGCCTGATAAAGTGCAGCTGAAAACTTGGTCCCACCTGTTGCATGGAAACAGGATCTGTCACAGCGTTGACTATTTAACCAGGAAATTTCAGCCACCGAAACAGGGGGCAGGTCTCGGCCGAAGCACTGCTGTCAGAAAAGAAACTGGACCGAGGTTTGATTTATTATCCAGCCTGGCTGTAGTCTGTACTTTAAAAAAGAAAAAAAAAGTGGATGATTGAATATCGTTGAATAATAATGGCTTTGTCAAAGGCAAAACATCAAGAAAAGATTGTTTACCAGTTCACTGTAGCCAGCCAGTGGGAGTTCCTTTATCTTTTGAATTGGTCATTACAGCTGAAAATAACTGTAAATTCTGAGAGGCTGTGTGAAAGGTGTTGAACTGGTGGTGAAACGAGGGCAGGCTGCGATGGTTTCTGTTCATCGGCTCGGAGTAACGAGCCAGCTGTGGTCGTTCTCAGTCTTTATACTCTGCGTTTCTGTCTGCCGGTCAACACAAAGCCTTTAATCTTTCCAACGTTGCCTTTCCTGCTTTGTTTCTTGTAAATTGTGATCTCTCTTCTTCATTGCTGCTGCCAATAAAGCGTAATAATTGGCTGCTTCTTTTCCATAAGACTCTACCTGCCACCTCCAGTTGTTCTTGGGGCGTTGCTTCTCCCGTCCCTCTGGTCCCAGCGGCCATGGCAGTTAATGAGGCTCATTGAGATTAAGGTTATAAAGGTGTAGAATCGGGGGCTTTTGCTCATCGACTCAGAGTAACGAGCCAGCTGTGGTCGTCCTCTGCAGATTTGAGGCTTTACTGTTTCCTTATACCCGCCGTCTTACTGTCTGCTAGTCAGACTATATGAGGCATGTGATGACACTGCTGCTGACAGTGAACTAGCCTCTCCCTTGAGCATTAATCTACCGCTTGTGTGTTTACAGCTGCCACAATAAATGTTAACATTTTATATCCACTTCAATGTCTGGATCACATTTAATGAGCATCGGCCAGAAATTCCCAGAACCTAGAACCAGCAGAAATGATCACTATGGTAGAAAAATATTTGTCTGGTTAAAGAAAAGACAAATGTAGAGCATGTCTGCTCTAATGTGAATGGAGTTAAACATAAAGTAAGTTTTAGGGGGTCAAAACTAAAGGTCACTGTGACAGCACAGCGATCATTTTGGTCAAAACTGCAGAATTCATGTGCAAAGTATCAAGAAATCTCATACAAATATCTAATAGGTGAAAGCGTCGACTTAACCATGACATAATGTTTAGAAAAAGAGTTTTCTGGTCATTATTCAATGCTTTGACTTGAGTAGAATAAAGAGATTGTGGCAATTTTTCACATTTGGGAATACACTGAATTGGTGATACTGATCTTTGATACCTATCTTCAGACCGTTTTGATTGCATTGATCTATTTCCAGCCTTGTCTAGTGTCTTGATAACGGCTTTACGTTCAGAACCAGCGTTGTTGGCCAAGCAAGTGAACACATCGGAGAAATGCGATTCTGTTCATTATTTCTCATAACAACCTTGGACACTGTCGTATATATTGATTATGATGATTAGCATTTGAAAAGGAAGTTAATAATTGACTTCCATGAAAGTTGTCATTACACATGAGTCTGGGTTAAGGATTCCCACTGAACAGATGTGAACTACATCTGATTTGTAGTTCAGTTCTGTCTGAGACTTTTACACTTTTAATTTATTTATTTTCTTCAGAATTTAGATTTTGACTGTTTTTGATTAAGAAGGTTCATATGATTAGTTTTGGTGGTATTTCATCATCTTTATACTGAGTCTTAGATCACTTTCTTCTTATAGTTAAGCAGTTGAGATATCTGAGCTAGAACAAAGCTATATACTGTAACTTTATTTTAAGGTCCCAGTTTTCCTGGTGAGATCGGACTTCTAAATCCGACTATGGAACCATCCTACCCAACTTTCTTCTGAAATAATTAGAACTAGACTGCTCCGGCCCTAAAATTTTAAATGGGAACAAAAAAACGGACCATTGGCTTTTAGGTAGTTCATTTGCTTGAACTGGTTTAATAAAATGGTTTGGTTTCTTTCCCCACCAGGACTACAAACATGGCTGACGCGGTGCGAGGTCCCGTGGTTGGCCGGCCTTTGGCGTTCTGCAATGAAGAGCGAAGGGCGGTACACTCCTGGTCTCGGATCTCGTCAGCTGGGCACAACGTCCTCCTGGATGCTCTGAAGATCCTCAGCCCGATGTCCCGTGACCTCTCGAGCACGGAAGAGTTGGTCACCTTCCTGCAGGAGCTGAGTGAGGAGGGCCACAAGCCGATCGTGCTGCGCAGCAAGGACGTCTACGGCTACCGCTCCTGCACAAACCAACCCCTGACCGAAGACATGCTGAAACCGACCAACAGGAACGTCAGACCCACTGCCAAGAGAAGGGGAAAGAAGGGACTGGCCAAGAAAAGAGAGGTACATCCGTCCTGGAACACGTCTGAGAGGAGCAACCCCAGGATTCAAGGGGTCCGCCCTCCAGAGCTGCTGGTGGACCATAACGCCATTGTCTGCAGTAGGACCCCCACTCGGACTGTAGAGATGCCACAAGTGCTGCAGGTGCAGCCGTGTCTCAGATTGACCAACATTGAAGGCCTGTCGGGCTTCCACACAGCCAGACTCCAGATCCACACGACCTGGGACCCGTCCTCTGGGGCGCCCTCTGTTGCCTTTTCACGGCAGCAGCACCCTCCGACACTTTCAGGAATACCTTCGCAGCCTTCTCAGAACGGTGGCGGGGCGCCCACCAAAGCCGTGGCCTTGTTCAGCCAGAAGAGCCTGTCCTGTCCTGTCCGACTGGACGGTGCTCTCATCGGGGATTCTGCACCGGTCTTCTACGCCAACGGTCGGGCGTTTCCACAGACTCACACAGAGCTGACCAGCAACGGCTGGAGGAGCAACGGCTTCCCCCGGGACGGCCGGGGCCCTAAGGACCAGAACAACCAAACCCGGCAGAGAAACGGCTGGAAGGACAAGAACAGTTTTAAATGGAAAGTGATAAAGGTGGACGACTCTCGATCGGTGGCTGATGCCTGCAGGAAAGCGCAAAAGATCCTACAGGTCAATCTGTCTCCAGTGATTCAGATCCAACCTCTCAACCACGTGCTGAGAGACTTCAGATACCAGAATAAGTGATAGTTCTCCCCAAACCCACAAACCTCATGTCCTCCTGCAGATGTTAGTGCTCCTCATCTGTTAGCCTCTTCCCGACTGAGGTCTGACGTCTTTCATGGGTTCTTGCGACCTCTGCTGGTTGCTACAGGAAGAGAAGTTAGTTTGTCCCTGGAAAGTTCTGGTTCAGGACTAGGCACTGAAAGCATTTAAAAGTTAGGTGATGCTTTTCCTAGCAGGCTGGGAAATGACTATCAGCTGATTGCTGGTACAATTTCACCATCAACGTTACTTTATACAAAACCACCGACCATCATTCTGTTTGAATTGACTGGCAGTTAGCTGATATTTCTGACAAGTTTATGGACATAGCATCCACCGTGGCGTTGAGGTCAAAGTTGAATTTTCGGTCCTTCAGTGAGCCGGGTGTGGCGTGCTGGTGATTGGAGAGTATTTATAACTCATTTGAAGTATCGCACTGTCGGTTACAAGGTTGTTTGTTTTTTTTCACATGTAGCATTTAAGAACAGTGCTGTCACTGTGCTACCATATTTTCCACTGGAAAGAAGGATGAAATGAAGCTGGCGGTGTGATAGGACTATCCCATCCTCCGCCCAGAGGAACAGGTGGATGACCATTGTAAAGTCTTCAGCCAAGCAGACGTGGTGGTTGGTGGGTCCAGCAAAACAAATGAACGTAACAAAAAGAGGTAAAAGAAAAGTATTTAGTTTGTCTTCCTTTTTTGTATGTGCTGTTTCCACCTGAAATCAGGAAGGCTGATGGAGTTAGCACAGCAGGGACTTGAACCCACGCTGCACAGAGACAGAGTTAGTTTGATCTACAGTCCTTCACAAAGTGTTCCTTTGGTTTAGAAAACGCCATCAGCTGCAGGTCTGCATCTGCTCGAGTTTTACTTTTGTCCAATAAAGTCCTCTACTTTGAGTCCTGGTTCAAGAAGATTCAGAAACGTTTTTGGAAAAAGTTGTTTAACTTGGGTTAGAGGCCTGTTTGTTTCCTAACCAGTTAAATTTGAAACCGCAGCGTAAGAAAGTCTGACCTCCCTTCAGAGCTTGTGTCGTCCAACGAAATCCACTTTGCAGTTTATTTCAGTTCGTCAGCTATGATCCAGCAGTTGTGACTCCTTTAAAACAGATAAAAGCACTTTGAGATTGTGACAGTGATGCATTGGCACCTCCTCCTGATCACAGAAGTCATTCATGTTTTCATTTGCTGCCACATATAGTTTTGTTTTGTTTTTTTCTGTTATAATTGAAATGTCCTCAATTTGTTTTCATTCATGTTCGGGCCCTGACTGGTTTTTGTTACGTATGTTAACTCTGCAACGTTGGTGCTGAATTTAATGACAAGACTGTCATCCTGCGTCTCCTCAGCTAGTTCAGATTGGAGCGTTCAGTGACTTCCTGTGAGTTATTCTCTGAGGGACCGATAACACTGGGATGACCTCGTCAAACCGCCTTGTGTGCTTTCTGAAGGCTTTCTATTGTGAGGGCTCACCTGAATCCATTTTCATGTGTTCATCTGGTAGAAACTCCTGTGTGTTCCCTTGGAGGAAAAAATAAGTTTGAGATTTTTGAGCAAAATTACATTCCGTGATCTAGCGTTTATTTTTGGCCTCAAAAATATAATAATCTTACCCATTGCTCTACATGTTAGCTTTTCATGAAGTGGACCTTTACACTAGAAATATTGACCATTAAAATAACTGAACTAAATAAGGTGTCGTGTTTCAGAATCCATGAAAAGGAATAAGAATAAAACTGAATTTCCAAATCTCAATTTTTGTGTTTAAACGAACTGTTCTCTGTCGTGGGCCACTTAGTTTAATGAACAAATTCAGCCTAGTGTAGAAATCTTTGCTTTCTGCTGTGAAGGTTTTGCACTGTCCTGCAATTTGAGCTGTTCTTCTGTTGAAACTGACACCACATCAGTGTTTTGTGTTCGGCCTTACAGATCTCTGACGTTCAGGAGGAGACATTTAGTTTCCCTGAGCCCTTTTCCGATCTGTGTGTCACGTTCATGCCCACCAACAACTCCCTTTTGTAGAACTTTGTTTGTCTTGTTTGTGCAACACTTGTATAATACTGTATTTGCTACATGATCTTTAAAAAATTTTTTTGTTCAATAAAAGAATCTGAAAAGAACCTGAACTGTTTTGTTTTGTTTTGTTTTTTTTCAGCTTCAAATCATTTAGGAGCCGACTTCAGCAGGTTCAGGACTGACGAGGTCTAACGATAAGAAAGATTGACTTAATCACTGATCTTATTGGCTGAATCGAGTACTCAGTTGGTATTACTATTGTATTACATTAGTACATAGTTGGCATTACTACATTATTAATACATCAAATTTTATTATAATATTTACATGAGCACTCCGACATTACGATATTATTTTTAGTACATTATAATACACAAGTACTCAGCAGTCATTACTCTATTATTAATACTCAATAGTTACTATTATTACTACATTATTACACTAATGCTCATGAGAAATTACTACAAATGTGAGTTTAACTATAAGGGGAATACTGAAGTAAAGCACAAATCCCTTAAATTCAATTTAAGTAAAGCACTTGTTCATCTACTCTCACAACTTTTTTTTTTTTTTTTTTTTTTAAAGATTGTGTCTAACAATCTACAAGATATAAAATCTACTGAACGGCCCAAATGAGGAGAATCTGTTTTCAGAGCGTTTCTGTGCCAGACGACGGCAGAATCAGTTCAAGTCAACGATGCAGGTCCAGAAATCGCCGTTTGACCAGGAGAGGGTTAGAAAACCAGATTCCCTGCTGCATTCTGGTCCGTTTTAGGAGAGAAAACCTTTATCTCAGATATGATATATTCCTCTCTGTTTGTAAATCACAATTGTTGAAGTACCTACATTTTAAATTGGTAGAAATATTTCCTCTCTTATCTTCGCTACAGTCCAGGCTTGTTTTACTTGCCCAGATTTTCAGATTAGAAAGATATCTTCTCATCAGGACTAGACGCATCAAAAGGTTCAAAAGAGTAGCTTTCTCTGTTTGAAAAGAAATCCAGTCCTGGAATAAGCGCCTCAATATCTGATTTCAGTTTAAAAGCACGAGCTCGATTTGATCTGCTTTACTTGTTTCACGGTAACTCTAACGTGTTTGTCTTTGACCAGTCCAAACACATCTCAAGCATCTTGCTGATGTAAGATCTTGTTACCAAGGTGACAGCCTTACCCTGTAGATGTGGCGTCAGGTCGTAGCAATGGTGGGCGGCGGGAGGGGGGGACGCCCTGGGTGATCCTCGGGGGATTGGCCGTGGCCTTGGGTCTTTATGGCTTCAGGGCTGGACGTCTCCTGTGGGAGGAGGAGCAGGTGGAGAGGCAGATATCTGAGTCAGAGGGGGGAAAATGTGGAGCAGGGCAGGACGGTTCTTGATCTGTGATTCACTGCAGCTACAGAGGACTGTAATGGAAATCCAGACACAGAGTAGGAACATATGTCAAAATTCTCAAAGAAACTTCTGAGACCTCCCGGGGTTCAATCCACGTCTGCTGACTCCCCTAAAGGTTCTTCCTTTCATTGTTAACAGCGACAGCAGAGCTTTGGGTTCATTTTCAAATGTAATTTGTTTGATGAAATGTTTTACTCTCTTCCGATTGAGCCAATCTCCTCATTCTCTTCTCTCAATCTTCTCATAATTGCAAAAGGAAAGAGTGTTCTGCATTAGATTGGTGAATTAATGGTCGACCTCAGGTCAGGTTCTGGTCTTAATTTCAGACTCTGTTGTCTCCCTGAAGCTCTGAAACGCTGCCTGAGACTCTGTATTTAGTAATTTATTGAAAGCAGCTTAGTAAATCCGGGTAAACTGCAGGGCAGCCAGCTTCTCTGTAGTTACATCAGGAAGCAGCAAACAGATGATAACTGACGGCAGCCAAATCGGTTCGTGTTTGTTTGTTAGTTGTTATAAGAGCTCACTCCTCGTTTTCCACAGCTAACCTCACTGAGGTTAAACAAATTGTTATTTAGAAGTTTCAGAGAGGTCTTTGAGGTGTGTGGTTACGGCCACATGTTCTGTGACATCCCTGGCAGAAGTTTTACAAAGCGGTCAAAACATCTAAAGTGTATTTCTTCCTTTACTGACATTTCCCGAGCTGCTCACGTCTCTGTGAGAGTACAGCTGTGATTTGGCCGTTAGCTTTACATTTATCCTGAAGCGTTAGATGAGTAGACGTTTTGACCCGGCGGTCGTGATAGAAAAGTCACTTTTTGTTAGATTAATGAGCAGGACGTGTCGCCGCAGGGTCACTGGAAATCAGCATAAATTAAAGGAATGAATTCTGCAGGTTGAATCAAAGCCAGACTTTTAATTGAACAGACAGCATTTCCATCCAATTTGGATCTTTGACCCAATGAAGACATGACTGAGGTGAAAAATTATTTAAATATATTTGCAGTTCGGAGTTAGTGTGCAGAGGTTTTTTTTATTTTTTTATACCAATATTCTTGATTCATTCAGTGAAGATAAACCGGGACTGAAACTTCCACATTAACCGCCTGAAACAAAACAGCTGTGATAATCTGCTATTTGCTGACCTGTCTGAGTCGTGTTTTCAGAACAGCCTGTTCTGGCATTTCCTGAGTCTTCTACCTTCAGTAATGTTTGTTAGCCGAACTCACACACCTCTCAGAGCAGGAAGTAAAATTATTGGACTTTTTTCTTTTTTTTTTTTTTATTCAGGGCATTCTGTAAAACTTTTTTACTAAATGATGTTATTAAAAATAAATTTCAATCTGAGGAAGCGGTGATTGGAGCTCATTTTTATACTGAGTAAATATACTTTGCTATGATTCATATGTTTATTTTCCCACATAAAGGGTAAAAATAAAAATGGAAATCTGGGGCGGAGAGAGAAGACATAAAAAAAAAGCTAACTGGTTATTTTTTTATGTTCATTATTAGCTTGTAAAAAAAAAAACTGCGTATCAAAATGTTTAGCATCAGCGGAAACATCTGAGAACGAGAAGAGTCGACGACTTTCAGATGTTTCAGAGCGATTAGCGTCTTTATCCTGTTTGGTTGGAGCCGGCTGTGGCTGTGCTGATGAAAACTGATTACGGGTTTGATTTTCTCCCCCATCGCTCCCCCAGAGCTGTCATTGGCTCACTGCAATTCCAAAGTGGAAATATGCGATCGTGGCATCTACTGCTTATTTTTGCTCCTGATGTGTGTTGTATGATATAAAACAAAACACAATTTGGACACATTAACAGTTAAAGGTGACCGCCGTCTCTGTGAGTCTCTGAAGGTTCTCAGTGGGGCTTCACCTCTCAACATACAATGAATCCTTCCTGTTTTTGTATTTCTACCATCACAAACAGAAGGCTCGCGGTTCCTCTACCCAAAATGCCTTCTTTGCCTTTAGCACTAAAACTTCATGTTGACTTAGCTCTGTAGCTCGGCGCTTCCATCCGTCCCTGAGCTCTGAGGGATGTGTAGAAATAATCACTGTGCTAAACGGCAGAAAAAACGGTCCACTTTCCACACAACTACACAGCGGCCAACCTTGACCCAAATTAGCCGGGCTCTCAGACTAGAAGCTGAAACGACCGCTGTCTGTATCAGAAGTCCTGCGGGAAGCCAGAGGTGCAGCTCAGTGCTCATTACCGACGTTCGGGACCCATCAGCAGCAAACCTCTGCATCCTGTTAGCCAGAATCTATAATGATGGCCAAGCCCTTTGTCTGATTGAATCCAAGCTCACTGGGTGCTGCTTTGTGTCACGGCAAAGACTAACATCCTTAATCAGTCTCCTTAGACCTGGATTCCCTCAGGTAACCTACGGGGAGCACTCCTACTGGAATACAGAAGCCATGAAAGCACTCAGTACGGGCCACATATGTGCTGGCATGGCTTCTAATATCACTTCTATGCAGGTAACAATGAACTCACCCTCACTGCTCCTGACAGGGTGACCTGTACCGTCTCTGCCTCACACCTCAGTCTGATCTCTTATACAACTGCCTGGATGAAGGAACGTCTCCTTGAACTACGCCTCTCTAAGTCCGAACTCCAATCTCTCTCTTCATCACAATATCATTATCAAACATATCTCATCATCCTTCCTTCCAACCAGCATCAGGAGAAGCCTGGGCTTCATGTCTGATGACAAGCTATCCTTCTCTGACCATGCTGAGTCCCCTCTCCAGGCCTTACCTGACTCAGTACAGATCCTTACTCGTGGCTCAGTCAACGGCTCTCTCCCCCCTCAGTTACTTCCATGCTCTTCGCTCTTCCTTTGGTTTGGTGGAACCCTCGCAGATCCATCCAGGATGTGGCAGCCTGCCTGGTCTTTGATTGGCTAAAAAGGTCACATGTCACTGGGTCTTCTCAGTATGCACTTGCCTAAAAGAATTCAAAGATGCAAAGATAATGACATTTGGGAGAAATTCTATTGCGCAGAAGTTTGGCCTCCTTTCATCAGCTGACATTGATGATGGAACCTGGATTGGCAACAAGGATACTGCAGTTGGTTGGTTTACTTCCTAGCTTTCAGGGCCTCATGGGTTATTATGCATCTTAACTCCTCAAATTATCTGTGGTGTACCGCAAGGTTCAATTATAGGCCCACCCTCCTTTTTCCAAGGCCTTCTGACCCTGAAAACTGAACAGCTGTTCTAGACGAGCTATCCATTTGCTGTTAGAGAATATTTCTTACAACTTAACTATTCAATTCTATAAAAAAAAGCATTTAATCCACCAAACACCATCAGTTAGTCCCATTCAGTGTCCTTGGTCTGCCAATTGCCTGATTTTTTTTCTACTTCGCTAATTTTTGTAGAAATACTTTGAGGAAAGGTCTCTGTGGTCTAGAGATGTGAAAATGACTGCCCAATCAGAGCCTAGTATGTAAATGAGGCTACAGGCCTTTATGAGGGACAAAAGACAGATTGGCTCCTCGGTCTCGTCTCCGCGGTAACCAGCTGTCACTTTCAGCCCTTCATCGAGGACAGAGCTCGGCTCGCTCTCAGATCTGATCAGGACACGTTTCTTCAGAACGGAGGTCACATGTGAACAGCCAGTGCAGGTTTTAAATAAGGTCTGCGAAGGCGACAGCCATCCTGCGGCGGTAGAGGTCAGGGTCTCCGGTCTTCACCCCCCCACCCCCCTCCTGCCCCCCGCCCCAGCTTCTCAGGCAAAACCGTTTCCAAGCTGCTCCGCTCTGCAGCCAGCCCTCCAGCTCAGCTCTTTGAGCGTTGGGGGAAGGGAGCTCAGCAGGCAGAAAAACAGCCTGAATCAGTTCCCTCCACAACCGCTTGCTCTCCATTTTGGAAAGGTTACTTCATCACAGATATTCTAATCTCAATATGACTCAGACGTGGAGCCACGCTGCTCAAAGTCTGCGACGATTTCTGCTGAGCTGTCAGACCATTAAAGTGTCTGACAGTCACATGGACAGCGGAGGGGGGAGATCAGGCTGGTTTTGTGTAGGAAAGCTATTTAAAGTGAAGGTCTGGAGGGGGAGAGGGAGAGGAAGCATTTGGGGTTTTACAGAGTGAGCCAGCTGTAGACGCAGCAGAATAACAACGATTTGGATTTTTTTTTTTTTTTTTTGCCTGGAGATTTGAGCAGAATCGTCAGAGAGAGGAAGGAGAAGAAACAAACTGGTTCCTTCCATCGTAAACAACATGGCTGCTCTCACTCCGGAAAAAACCTGAGTGGAAAAAAAAGAAACCAGCTGGCTGAGTAAACAAAACACATTTCCGCTGCTAAGGCAGCCACGTGGCGAAGCCAAAAGGCACGAGGAGAGATGTAGAAGCCAACGGGAGACACAAACAACCCAATCAGAATATATTTCTAAGGATTTCTTAAAAAAACAAAAAACTGGCAGCCAACAAAACGTTCATAACTTCTTGTTTTGTTATTGAAACAGGAACAGATTCAGACTTTGAGTCTTTGGCTTTAACATTCATTAGTCACTTAAACGTTCCTGATGAGCCGACTGCAGTGACAGCGGCACTGAAACCGATTATTTTAATGAATCTGTCACATTTTATGCCACATCCAGCAGCTTTTATCTGTGTTGAGTTTTGTTTCAATGCTTCCTGTGTCCTTTTTTGTTTGTGGATCTTCATCCGTAGTCTTTCTTCTATTCTCCATCTGACCGACAGATACCCCCCCCCCCCCCCAGTCCGGGCCTTCTGACGGTCCAGTCACAGACCTGCTCCCAGTTTCTTCATGACTTTAGTAATATTTAAACCAGTCAGTCGCCGTTTGAACCCTGGAAACTCAGGCTTCCTCCTTCAGTTAATGCAGCTTTGGGTCAACAGGTGACTCTAAATCACCTGCAGCTGTGGGTGTCCAGGTGGACCCCTCCCTCCAGTCACACTCACATTTACAGGCAGATTAAAGCCACCAATGAACCTAAAGATAACTATGGAAGAACATCCACAGAGAGGTCTCCGGCTGGTGGTGTGATCCCAGAACGACTGCAGCTTTATTGATAACAAATAAACTACACAGATGTTTCTTTGTTGGAGCAGTCTGTAATAACACGGCCAAGAAAAAGAGGCAACTTTACCTCACCGGGTCAATTTTAAATAGTTTTGTTTTTTCTGGGTTAAACAGGAGTAAAGGTTCGTGTATAGAAACTTGACCTGAGAGGAGCTGGAAGTCATCACACTGATAAACTGAGTTATTTTTGGTGGTTAGAGGAAATGTAGCAACTAAAGGACGAGTCTGAGGTTCATCCCACCCTGAAGACACAAGTCTTCAAAAACAGCTCACAAATATTGTCTCATTTCCTAAAATAAAAAAAAACAAAACAAAACCACAGGAAACAAACAAGCAAACAAAAAAAGGTAACTTCCTGAGACAGCTGCAGTTTTTAATCAGATGTTACTCAAAGAGACTTTTTTTCAATGACGGATTAAACCACAGAATTTCCAACAGCAGGACAGTGTTTGTAGAGTTGGGTGAAACTAAACCAGTGTGTGTGTGTGTGTGTGTGTGTGTGTGTGTTTGTTCATCCAGTGCAGCAGTTCAGCTCATTGATGTGTTTTTAATAGTTTTTCACAGTGATGAAGCTCTGAAACAGACGAATATCAGCCTTTGAATTAAAGTTCAACTCTCCTCCGAGCAGTCTGTGACTGATAAAGATGGAGATGATCTTATTCTCCGGAGTCGGTGGAGACCAAATCAGAGCTACCGATTCAGGAGAAAATGTGTTGTTAATGTTTTTGTCAGCATTAAAGCCCCCTTCGAACTGAAGTACGAGGCACAAGCTAATCGTTAGCCTCGAGACTTTTATCCATCACAGAATATATTTATGAATATACTCATTTCATAATAAACACATGAAGTAGCTGACTAGACTACTTTATTACTACAAACAGCTGTCTGAGTCTGGCTGCTAACATTTAAGTCTAATGTTGATTTCTTTTAGCTGTTTTTTGGTCTCCAGCCGCTCCGGAGAGAAAAACTGGCTCAGCCGATAAAAGCTCCGTCAGGTTCAGCCGTGAGTCTCGGTCTGTTGTTTAACACTGACGGAGTCACGTGGAGATTTAGTTTATTCAGAATTTTCTCCGTGAAAACAGCTGCCTGCTGCTGCTCACGCTCGATCATACATCTGCCATAAAACCAAAAGAGATTCCCTGACTGGTCCGTAGACATTTTCATATTAAACACAGAATCATTTGATTGATTAATTGATAGTACAAATACTGATTTGGTTTTCTTTCCACAGAACATCTGGATACAGTGACGGCTTCTAATTCTCATTTGGATATAAAAGAACTGCACAAAGCCAGCAGGTTAACATGGTTTGTAAACAGGAAGCTCCAGTTTTACTGGTTCAGCTGGTTTTACTGGTCCAAATCCAGGATCTTTGGAGGTTCTTCGGGTTCTGTTAGCTCCGCCCCCTGATTGGTCTCCTGTTGAAAGGAGAGAAAATGATCAAAGCAGGAAACCAACACCAAATATAGCATTAACGGCGTCCTTTTGAATATTTCTGTGTCCTGCTGAACCTCAGACTGAAGGAAGTGGTTTGTATTTATGGACTTCTTCACTTTTAACCTTTAAAATGAGGCAAAGAGCTTTTCAGCTCAGTGAAAACACAGATGATTGAAAAAGTCCGATTCAGACTGTCGATTCAATTCACTTGAAAGACTCACAGGTCAAAGTGTCCTTTAAGCAAAATACATGACATTTTCCAAAATACACTTATTTGCTTTCTGGCAGCATTTGAAGATTGAAATCACACTCAGAGCTTTAGAAGAGAGAAATAAAAGGAAACAACTTGTCTGGTTTTACTCATGGGAAATAAGAGAAGTTATCTTGCCAGGACCTTTAAAGCACACAAATTAACAATTTACATCTTGTTTGTTTAATCCGTGCAGAAAACAAACAACGATTTGTCACTTTATTGGGGACGAGGACAGACTGTTCGTTGGCTCTGAGCAGCTGCAGCAGAAGAGTAATGGATGTTTCCAGCCCAAAAACACTTCATTAGTAAAGGGTGGATGGATTTATTGATCAGGATAAGAGCTGACCTTCACCACAAGACTGACTGAAACGGTTTGCAAATATTTAACATTTAATTCATTTATCTCATCGGCGTTTATTTGAGAAAATAAGCAAATAGGAAACATGATCTGGTTCAGCCGGCTTACTGTGTTACACCACCACAAGTTTTTACTTTTGGGTGAACAATCAACATCAAATGCGCAAAGTTGTTTATTTTTGAGCATTTTCGTGGACTTTCATTTTTTAGCATGCAAAAAAAAAACAAAAAAGAAAACCCAAACTTGTACTTTTGCACTACAAAACTGTGACTCTGGGTATCTCATAAATTTAGATCTATATAGATAAATATATATAAAGCTGTGGAAATAAAGTTACTGGTTTATTTAGTGTGTCCGTGTCGGGGGAGCGACACCAACAGCTGTCTGCAGTTATCAGGAAAGCGTCTTGTCAACACGAACAGTGCAGATGAATTATTGTCGAGACTTTCAGTTCCCGTCATAATTAAAGTGGATCTCTTTGAAGTTGAAGCGTCCGTCGCTGACAGCTCATGCGTGGCTGAATGTGACAGCTTTCATTTTTAAAATTATGCATAGTGTTGATATCACAGATTTTTTTTTACATTTGGATCAAAAAAAAAAAAAAAACAGTTGATTTTTCCCGTTATGGTCCAACGATTCAAAACATCGAAATGCATTTTAAAGCTTCGGACGCTAGTTTTCATATTTTTATATTTTAAGGAAAAAAAAGTCGCTCTCTTATTGAATTCTGAGGATCACTTTACACAACACTGGTTTTGTGAGTCATCAGGAATGAAATCAAATGAAATCTTATTGAATCAGGAGACATCCAGTCCTCCCTCTTACTGAGTGATAAGAGCAGCATTCAAAAGCTTCATAATGAAAAAGAATTAATAGTAACAATAATTTATGGTTCCAGCAATTTAGCTATAAAACAATAAATGTGATAAAGAGACGAAGTGCTATAAACAGCAGCGGCAGCTTCTTTATAATCATCATAAACTTGAATCTGTTGCCTGATTAACATCGACTTTTACTGCATGTGACAGTAAATATAGTTTATTTTAGTTCATCTCGCTGTCGTTTGGTTTTAACATTCATGTACTGATAATCAGAGTTTGATGGTGTTGTATCAAAACTTTAGCACAAAAAAAAAAAACAAAAAAACCATCAATCAATCTTTCTGTTGCTTGCGTGACATTTGTTGGCGTGTTTGAAAGCTAAAGGTGGCCCTCAGGCAGGCGGGCGGCTCTTGTGTGCACTTTGAAATATAATCCTGCTGGGGCCGCTTGTTAAAACTTCAGAAAGACTCCTGTTGCGGTTGATGTTACAGAGCGGAGCTTCTTCCTGCTCAATTTTAGCTCAACAAAAAGTTGTTTCAGCGGTTGAAAGCAAACGATTCTGAGTTCAGACAAAGAGTTTGGTTCGGATTTAAACATGAACTCAAATCAGATAGCTGGACAGATCGGCGTAGAGCCTTGGAGTCATTAATGAGAGCAATGCTGATTGTTTTCTACCTAATTCATTAAATCTTCATTAGATCTGTCACTCAAAGGGACTTTGTGGATTATATTCATTTCTCATCAGAGCCTGAACTATAAAAAAAAACTTGCTTTGTTCTACCACAGAGCTTCTAGTCCATCTAAACGCCCATTTGATCTGGATCCTCCTGACCTTCACGTTCACATTAGCCAACTCACCCCAAACGGCTCGGTGAAGGCCCTGGAGCCGCTGTACAGGGGGTTGGGGATGGACACCAGCGTGGGTTTGGTCCTTCCGCCTGCTGCACCGTCCTCGTCCTCATTCTGTCTCAGAGGGAAACAACAGGAAGCTCCATCAGCTGTTAGCAAGAAAACCCTGAACCGCCAGCAGCTGTATCGCTGATTAACATCATCTTTTTTCAATAACTGTTCAACCAAACCGCCTTCAGGTGCAGAATATCTTCCTTCACTTTAAATCCCTGCTGCTCAAACAGATTATCAGCAGCAGTCTGTCTGACATCCCTCCAACAGAACTGACGTCCTCGTACGTTGCAGGTTGAATAAATACGAGTTAATGTGAAGCTTTAGAAGTTTGAGTTACACAAGAATCAGAATCAAGTAGGTCCAAATTTTCCAAGCTTAGTTCTTTTGTGCCTGATTCCCTCTTTGTGTTTTCCTGGACTGTAGCTGCAGTGATGGAAAAACAAAACAGAGAATTTCACATCAGAAGGATTTGTGGATTTCGTCCCTTTCAGGAATTTTTCAGGGGTGACGGGAGGAGCGACGAACAAAACCTGTTTCAGGGTTCAGACGAGCTTCGAGCTGATTTTTTAATAACGGACTGAAAAATGAGCGGTGAGGGCTGCTTGCATGTTCTCCCCGTTGTTGAAGGAAATTTTGAGTCAGATGAGCATAACGCACAACACACACAGGATAAGCATCTATGATGAGCACTGATGAGCAGTATGCAACTGGTTGGATCACAATGTCACTGGAGAAATGTGTGGTTATGTAGCACTTCACGTGTATACACTGTAACACAAAGACACATGCTAGAGAGGTAGTTAAAAAACGCACTAAGAGCATACAGCTCACACTGTAATGCAAATGAAGGAGGCCACAACCTGTTCGACCCCACTAAGAGCTCAGTGAAGAGAGGCCATGGCCCGGGCCTAACCACATTACTGTAGTAGTCTAATAAGGGAAGGTGCGGCCCAGAGTTGACCCAGGCCGGGCATTTAAGAGTGGAAATGTTCAACCTGACCCAAGAGTGACCTGGAGAGCGTCACAGAACCTCGGCCCACGTAAGGGGATCCAGGAACTTTAAGCCAGGAGATATCTGCCACGGGTAGAACAGAGTTACGAAAAATTCATGCTAATGGTGGGAAACCTAACGAAGCGACTCTAAAGTGGCAGAGCAGCCCAGAATAAAGTTAAAAAAGGAATGGGTTGTGGCCTCTGAGAAGAAAGGGGGAGTCTCAGTAAGAGAAGGGGGAGCCTCGGGGGTATATGAGGAAGACTCTGAAGACTCTGAGATCTTTTTTCTCCTGAAAACATTGGAAGACGTCTGCCACTGATTTTTGGGATTGGAAGTCCATGTTGGGCACCACTGCCTGACCTCCACGGGCCCACCACCGGGCAGTTTGGAGCCACAACACCGTTCCTGCGTGGGTTTCCTCCCACCGTCCAAAGACATCATGTTTGGTTTAACTGGTGACTCTAAACTGTCCGTAGGTCTGAGTGGTTGTTGGTCTCTGTCTGTCTCTGTGATGGACTGGAGACCTGTCCAGGGTGACCCCGCCCTCGCCCAGTGTGAGCAGGGATTGGCTCCAGCACCCCCCATGACCCAGAAACAGATAAGAGGTAGAAGGAAGTTTTTCCTTGCCACTGTTGCCAAGTGCTTGCTCATCGGGGGATCTGTTGGGTCTCTTTAAATCATTTTATAGAGTTTGGTCCAGACCTGCTCTATATGTAAAGTGCCTTGATGTAACTTTGTTATGATTTGGCGCTAGAAAAATAAATCTGATTTGATTTGATTTAGAAGATGAAAGAATGGAAAATGTGAACCTGTAATTTAATCTGTCGAGAAGGAAATTCTCAACACGTTCATCGCTGGGGAGGCCGTCTCTGTGCTTCATTTGGAAACTGCTGCTTTACAGCAGAGATGGATGTCAGAAGGCAGCTTTTCAGTTAGATCCACATTCAATCTACGATGTGATGTGAGCACGACAAGAGAAGGAAGTTTTAGACGTCCGACTCGACGACACCAGAGAGGAAGGTGAAGGATAATTGAAGGGATTATCCCTCATTTATATTCCCCACAGAATCTAAATGTATATCATTTCCATACCAATCCTACTTTTGATTATGAAGTTTGGACGTCATGGTGGCACTACAGGAGTCAGCTGACCAGCAGAATCGTTCGGACACACCTTCTGTGAATGTTGAACGTTTATCAGGGCGACACGATATCCAAAAAAAAAAAAAAAGTAAATAAAATTTGGTGGATATTGTCATTTAAGACCCTTTTTTTTTTTGATCAAATAAGCTTTCGTTTTGTCTCTGTAACACACAGTTGTGCAGTTCTTGCGTTCCAGATTTGACCAGCTAGCAAGTTTTATTGTATTTCAATTAGTTGTGCAACTTTAATGTCTGTACAAGATTCTGTATCAGTCCATCATGAGGATCTTTTTATAGCCCAGACTGGATCTCTGATTGAACTAAAAGTCTGCAGGAGGCAACAGGAATGTTTTAGTTCTGGACTGAACAACCTGACTGACGACTTCAGTAGCAGTCAGTCGTAAAGTAACTTGGAAATAGATGGTTTGTAATCTTCATGCTGCTGAGCAGCAATTTTGAAAATGTTGAACCAGTTGGAGTTTTTAATGTTTTAATGTGTTGGGACAGAAGTTCACGATGACTCGTCTTTATAATCAGTTATAACACATCCTACAATTTGTGTGTGTTTGTGTGTGTGTGTGTGTGTGTCTCACTCTGAAGTAGTGGAAGCGGAAAGCGTCAGTCTTGTGTTTGAAGACGTAGTAGCCAAGTGCAGTCAACACACACAACAGCAACAGCGTCACCAAGATGGCCGATGCTGTGCCGCTGGAGTGGGCGTGGCCTCTGGAGGCACCGTGGGAAATCTGAGGGCGACAGACAGGACAAACACAAACACATGTGAGGACATCAGATTAAAGCGTTTTAATCCTCGGCTGTCAGATACACACTCACTCTGCATCTGTCCGGCTCTAACTGCCATGGCAACAGCTACACTTTGATGCACCGTTGCCATGGAGACGCTATTTCCCCAGGAGGAGGATAAAATCTCAGCCAGTGAAAAATTATGAATTCATGTTGAACTTCCAATCCGACCGACGACACAGGTCACATGTCCCAGCTCGTTCTGATGATCGTTCCCAGATCCTCCATCCGGTTCCGACCGGAAATCGTTCAGGTACTTCACTTTAAAGACCGTCCCGGAGCTCGGGCTCCGCTCTGAGGGGCCACCAGTGAAGTATCTGACACATTCCTTTATCAGAAATCTTAGCAGACAGCTCGATATCGACGAAAAACAATCAGAGGATTTTTAATCTGATTTGTTTTCACCGTGAAGGAAAAACAAACTGTGGATCTTTAAATCTGCTCAATCTCAATAAGTCAGAGAGGAGAAGAATCTCTTCAGCCACACGTGAGGCGGAAAATTCCTGCGACAAAATTCATTTCTAACACACATTCATAACACTGATTTTTGAGTCACAGTAAATCTAGAAGCAGACGCAGAGTGACCCATCGAGTCCATTTACACACCGAGCTTTTACTGATCTGAGTATATAATATAAAAAAATCTAACTTTTTTAAAATTCCTTTAACCCACTAAACTGTCATCTTTACAGGACTGTTGCTCTGTGAAGATTTGAGCTAAATATTTGTTAGTATTTCTCCTAAAAGTCTGTGCTTTCTACTTATGTTTGGTATTTCCTTTTTTTACTTTTGTTATTACTGTAAGTTAAAATTGGGATCAGTCTGACTCTGTTTATCCGTCAATCCTCCTCCTCCGTCTTTGATAGTGATGTCTGGAGTCACGTCTCATTATCAGACGCTCCTATTGGCTCCAGCGGGGGAAGTTAAAGCCAATCAGACTGTTTCACTTAGAGACCTGGCAATTACTTAAATTATGAGTAAATCAACCCATCCTGTATTCTTCTGATCTCAGAGAGAGGAGACGTTTATTGTGGCGACAGAATAAAAACACAGACACACGGTCAATAAGATTTTTCAAGATTACTGCTCCATAAAAAAATGAAAATAACTCGTGTGTAACTTTCCGTGTTGATGCTTTCTTTGGCTATTTTGGTTTATAGTATTTTATGTATAAAAATAAATTACATTTCAACATCTGTTTTTTTTTTTTTCTCGTTTTATGAGCTATCACAGTGACATATGTATTGAGTAAATTATATAATTATCTGAGGTTGTGCAGACTTGGTGATAAAAACGACAACTTACAAGTAAAAACACAAAGCACAAGAGAAAAAACCTGAATGTAAATCTCAAAGGATTAATGATCAACGCTGGCCAAAACTGTGCAGTATTTATTAGAAAAACCTATTTATTTTGGATTTAAAGGAGGTGGATAAACTACTAACTACCCCAGGGGAGTCAGCGTGGTCAGAAGGTTTTCAGAAAGTCTCCTGATGTTATTCATGACGTAGTCAGCGGCCCCGTGAACGGACTTTTTCAGACCGAGAGGGAAAAGTGTCGCTGCTGCTGAGAACTCGATGACCTTGTGTAACTGTGTGATAAAGTGATGACGCTCAGAGGAGGAGTCCATAAAAAAGCAGCACTCAGGCCTCTTATTGGTTATTCCTGGAGCCTCCAGTGTCCCGACTGACCAAAATAAGGATCAGAAAAAGTTCCCCCCGTCCTCACCTTCCCACAGGCTGAAGACAGCCTTATATTGACATATTTGATAGCCATCAGCTCAGTAACGTGCAGTCTGATAAATCTGTTCCTCCATAAATGTGTCTTAAAGCTTGGCTTCCTAAATCAATGAAATCTGCGGCTTTTTATAATTTCAGTTTTCCCTAAATTGATCTGACTTGGCCTCTCCAACCTTTTGTCCAACTGTGTAAGCAAGTCTCAAAACAATATTTGTATTCCTGCAGCATTAACATCTGAAATTGATTAAAAGAGCTAAAAAAAAAAAAAAAAAATCTAAAAACTTGCTGCTGATTAAACGCAAAATGCAAAAACACAGAAATAGAAGCGTCCCCATTGTTGCTGGAGTGTACTGACGCACAGCTGGGTAATAATTAATTGAATTATTTATTCATGTAGTTGTCTTGAGTGATACATTCATATCTGTTTCTCCTGTGAATCACAGCAGGACGTCACCACATGACCTGTGATAGTGGCCAAAACCTGCAGCATCGCTTAAATCAGGCCGTCATACAGTATCTGAACTGCGAAGTGTGAAATATGTTTCATCACGCTGCAGCAACATCAGCAGTCTTCTGGCTTTCACACTTCATTTAGCAGCAGACTGACATAGAGAAGAACTTAAGTGTGTTCACACAGAGCGTGGGTGCAGGCAAACACGTTTAGTTTGTCTTATTTTATTCTATTTTATTTCGTGCATTTGAACAAATGTGAATTTTTTTTATGTCCTTTTGCTGCAGGGGTTGATTTTAAAGACCAGAAGTGTTCAGGGACAAGAGGAAATAATATGAGCACATCTTAATTAAATAAAAACCAAAAATCAGATTAGATCAGATTAATCTGGCGTGGTGTCTTTCTCACATCATAAATATTCATCTGTGACTTTGTCGACCATCTGCTCCCTGCCAAACGCAGAGAAAGGCTGCCACGGCGCCCCCTGATGGCCCAGGACCACGCGGACAATATTTCATCTTGATGGCAACGAGCTTACGAAAGAACTGACAAGACTCTGACATCACAAACCGACTTCATACGGCAGCCACTCAGAAGAAAAGCTGCGTCCCAACTCGGTCTGCAAAGTTTACAAAGCGTGTCGCCTTTCGTAACGAGTCTGAGCCGAACTCAGTCGGCCTGCTCAGACCTTCCTAACTTTATCTTTGCAGCATGAAGCGCAGCACCTGTTGCCTTACCAAGTTTTTTTTTTTTTTTTTCCACAAAAGATTTATTTTAACAGATGTACTGTTAACTAAAACCAAATATTTACATTTGAAAGCGTAATTCTCTTTTCCTCTGTTGGTGGCTTTTACATTACCAGGAAATACATCTCGGAATAGTTTCGCTCCAAGTGTCGTCACAGATAGTTTTTATGAGCTCATTAACATTTGGTTTGTAATTTGGCTTTATGGTCTATTTTCTTCTAAATGGGATCATAATTTAAAAAATAAACACCATGTTGTTTTGAAGAAGCCTTGAAACTAAAGAGTGAAACCATAAACTCATTAGGAAAATGTTTTCTGAGCTAATAAGGCAAGTGAGAAGTAGGGCCATTTTCCTATAGACTTCAATACAATATGACTAATTTTTTACAACCAGTGGAGTCGCCCCTTGATGGCCATTATATTGAATGGAGTCTTATCTGCCATGTATAAAGGAGCCTTAGAAATGGGACTCCCCCCGTCATGCAATCTGCTTTCTAACACAACCTCAGAAGGATGCGGCTCCAGAACTGCTCCACAGCTAAAGAGTCCTTTTAAAACGGCCATGCCGTCCGTCTCGCTGCCGAAGTTAGACGAGGGCTGAGTGTATCCGAGATCAGAGCCGTGATGGTCTGGCTCGCGGTTCGATAAACCTGCCTGTGTATTTCACAGGACATTTTCCTCCCTCATCGTTTATCTGTGAGGCAGTTTAAAAAACAAAACAAAAAAAAAAAAAAAACCTCAGCGCTAACAACCCACAAGCTGAAAATAGAAAGCTCCCCCTCTGATATGTGTGTCTGTGTGTGTCTGCGGTTGTTGTACTGTATTTGTACGAGCCTCTGATTATTTGTGAAGTTTTGTGGAAGTAAACAGCCGTTTGGGTTTTTTTTTTTTTTTTTTTTTCCAGGTTCTGGTTGAGGAGCTGGGGAATGTATTATGTCAGGGATGGGTCCGGTTACCAGGATCCGGCTGGCCCCGTTGCCATAACAACCAAGGTCATAAAGATACGGTCTAGGGAGAGACGACTCATAACGCAGGGGTCCATCAGCTCGGGGACGGGCTGTCCTCCCCTGAGATTCCTCACGTAACAAGACCCAGGTGACTGTGATTCAGTAAAATCTTCACTGCTGTTGTTGTTGTTGTTGTTGGAACTGTTGTAGAAAGACTTATGTGAGTTTTGTCTGGGTTTAAATAGACCCCCAGAGGACGTCCTTCAGTGGAAATCTGTCTTATTCATATCTATTCTTCTCTTTAAGACATCTGGGTCTCCTGAAGCGTCTTCAGGATTTCCATCAGTCCATCTGGCGTCAGGATCGAGATCCTGAGAGAACGGCGACTGCTGTGTGTAACGTCTCTTTCAGCGCTGCTGTGTCTGCGTTTGACGGAGTCATAAAAGTGGATTTATGGACACATTTGATAATGTCACTGAAAAACTGAAGTTATGGGTGAGTGAGTGTATGAGGTTTTAAAAAATGTGTGTCGATAAGTGAATTAAAGTGAGTTTGTTTACTGGAAAAACGGACTTGGCTGAGATGGAAAAGCTGGTTTATCAATAAAATCTAATTGCAAAACCGAAAACTAAAAACAGCCTGGATCGTGTGGACGGATTCAGAGAGTAGAACATTCCTCACATTCATCCACCAGCTCAACATGTACGTCATTTCTCATCATCATGGTTTTTTTTTTTAATGACACACCAACTCCTAATATTTTTAAGCTGAGAAAAAAGTTTAAAGTCATTTTCAAATCACCTTGAATTAAAAGACTTGCAGGTTCATGATCAGAGCTCGTTAGCAGCTCAGGGTTAAACCGTCGTCACTCACCGGGGGCGGCGGCGCCGTCAGCGGGGCCTCGATGACGTGGATGATCCCGTTCACAGCGGGAATGTCCCACTCCACAAGCATGCGTTTGTTCACCAGTTTACAGCTCTGAGGTCATTAAATAAACAAAGAAACTAAATGTGAATTCAAACGTTCTGGGCTGGTGTACAATCTGATACTGAACAATAAGACAGTAAAACACCAATATTATTTAAAATGTCATCATCAAAGAAGTTATTCTGGCACCAGTTTTCACCAAAGGCAGAATTTACAAAAGTTTATGAGCTCCAATGAATGGATAAAAAATAAATATTAACATTTTATTGATCAGTTATGGGTGATTCATAAGAAGGTTCCTTGTTGGTGGGTTATTGTATAATCATCCTTTATTAATTATTCACTGACTGCCTAACCTTCATTGGCCGACTGGGTCAACAGTCTTCATTAAAGTCTTGACAACATAACTGCAGACCTGAGGTCTCATAAATTATCTTAAATGGGAGCAAAGTCCTTCCAGAGGGAGGATTTAACACAACCTGGCAACCTAAATGTTCCTCTGATTAACGGGTCACAGCTAATGCAAATATTAGTAAAGTATTCACTGACCATTAATTAAAACAATAATTATAGCTTGGATCTCTTTATGACGGCCTGTTTTAGACCTCAGCTGTGCTCATACTCTGCAGTCATAAATAGTTCAAATGTTCTTAATGCTGCTTAGAAGTAAACTACAGACAAAAAAAAATATATTACCTGTTATAACAAACATGTTTAAAGTTACTACATTTCCATATTAATCTTAGCTTGTATTAAAGGACGAAGGTGGGGTGCCCGTTTGTCCCTGACCTCGTTGTTGCCATGGGTAACAGTCAGGTTGAACCCGAGCCACGATGTGATGGTTTCTTCGTGTCTCAGTTCCCTGAATGGTCGCATGCTGTTATTGGCTGAGATGTGATATTCCAGGTCTCTACCAGAAAGAGTCTATCCACACAAACGGAGAAGGAACAGATCCGTCACTTTAAATCTGCTATTCATTTTCAAAGCTTCACAACTTCATTGTGTTGATATTGTTAGTCTGTGGGTGGTTTGGGTCCATCCATCAAAAAAATTTTATCTTGCAGGCGGCACATACAATCAGTAAAAATGTGTGTATATAAACTCAAAAACCCTCAACGGATGTCGAAAAATGGGACTCTGTGGAGCCCTTAGTGCTGACAGGTGCATCACATGATCTTTTCAACAGACCTGTTTTGTGTTATTTGTGTTTTTGTTGAAAAAATAAAAACAAAAGGATGCCTGGGTTTAATTCTCCAAAGTACATTTTAGCAAATCTTCAGTCGCAAATGTGGGTGAAACGCTCCTACTGGTAAGTCCTGTAGTCCAGTTCAAAACTCACTCTAACTTTTCATTAAGGGTTCATATGTGTTCCCTGAAAACAGTGAAGTTACTCAAAATTAATATACTTTTCGATCATTTTAAAATAGAAAATATTTGCAGACTATAAAACTGAGCTGAACCTTCATACAAAAGGTCTTTAATGGGTTCAACAGGGAAACAACAAAGTTTAACCTGGAAAATAAGAATCAGACTGAACTAACAGGATGATCGGAGTACCTCAGGGCTCAATCCAGGAGCCACCTCTTTTTAATCGTAAAATGTTAGCATCAGTCAGTCAACGCCTCGGTCCGTGTTTGGGGCTAATTGATACTTTAGTAATCACAGTAATGGTGTGTGGAGCTGTCGAGGCTGGACTTCACCTGGTTTGGTGCAAAGCCAGAATTATGTGGAACAAAGAGCGTGACCTCTGACTTCCTGTGAGACAGAAATTCAATGAGCTTTTCTCCGTTTGAGGTCGAGCTGCTGTAATCCAACAGGAACTACAGAAGGAGATGGAGAAAGAGAAGTTATTTAGATTTATGCTTGCTTTCCCCTCAAAATGTAAACTCGTCCTATTCGATGTAGATCCTGGAAAATCCTGAAACCGTAACAACATGCCAACAATCGTGGAGATTATGGACAGTTTTTAACAGATGATTTAAGGGAGAGGCCACATTAGTAACCTCAGTGGACCAGGATTTATTGTTTAAATAAAAATGTGGCATGTCTGTCAATAAAATCTGATAAAATCACGACCGTCACACTCACTTTGTAAAAGGTGGAGATGTTGCTGTAGGTTGCGAGGACGCTGGTCAGGACGCCGTTACAGAAGTCCCCGTCTCCGATGTAACCATCAGGACATTTACACACAACATCTGCACACACACACACACACACACACACATTAGCATCACTAACAGTTTATAACATATTGAGGCTGTCAGATGTGTTTGTGAGTGAGAGGTCAAATTTTGTGCGTAAAGCATCACGTTTGTTGTTTCCCCGTTTTGGGGAACATTATTGTCTTTTAACGGTGGAGTAAACAGAATATAAGTCCCTGATAGACTGAACAATCTATCAACTCATTGATTAGCCAGTAGACCTGGATTCATTCTATAAATACTTTCTGAAGCCAAAACACCAGATTCCAACTTATCAAATGTGAGGAAGGTGATTTTCTCCAGTTATTATTATTTTTATTGTATTGTTATTGATTTTTTATTTGGGAATTTTTAGGGCCTTTTCTTACTATTTTCTGACATTTAAAAGACAAAATTATTCCTGAAAATGGACAGATTAAACAATGATGAAAATAATCCAGAGAGGAGTCAGGGACTAATATCTGTGATGGGAAAATGCAGGAGGTGTTTCCATCGATCCATGTGGTACCTTTGACTCTGTAGCAGTAGGCATCGTACTTGCTGCTCTGGTCCACCGGCTCTTTGTAGAGAACCACGCCCACGTGGTTGTCTCCACACCTGACTGAGGGGAAGCGGGTCGGGTATCCCACCCTGCCTCCCTCCAACCAGCCGGCCACACACAGATGCATCCCCAGCTGTGAGGACCAGACAGGAAAAAGGTAGGCAGTTTAAACACTGAGGCTGAAAACACAGTTTGGATTTTCAATCCGACCTCCGCTGTTTGACAGATTAATTAAAAACCACAGATGTTTGGTCTTCAGCTCCCAAACTAAATAATATATCCTATAAATTCACATCATCCAAAGGAGACAAAGAAAAATGCTAATTTAGGTTTCTAAAGCTGGTGGAAATTCTTCTTCATAATAACAATGCAGTTTATTTATAAGCGCCTTTCAGGACACTCAGCAATTATATTCAACAATCAAGACATCAATAGATAAAATCAACATACTCTAAAAGAAATGCTGGATAGTGTAGTTGCAGTTGAGTATGCAATCGCAAACAGGAGGATTTTTGACAGCGAGAACAAAAAAAACCAACTAAGAATGGTAAGTCTGCCTGGTCAACAATTCAGCCCCAGTGAGATCTGTTGGGTTAATATCAACAGTCAGACATCCCACATGGATTCTCCACTTCATCTGTTCAAATATTTCTTTTCTTTATAAACATACTGTATGTGAGGTGTAGTGACCCACTTGCTGTCTCTATGGAAACCTGTTCCGTAGGCGTCGTACCTGCTGCGCGTCTCCGATCTGTTTAAAGTTGGCCAGCGTGGCGCCCTCGGCCTGGCAGCCGGCGGCGGCCTGACTGAAGTTCATCTGATACTTCCCATCTGGGGAGCGCAGGTGGAAGACTCCAGCTGTGTTGGCTGAAACACAATAACCACGTTACCTTGACTATTACCTGAAATAACCGCCATCCTGTGCTGTGCTGAGTACAGCAATTTAAAGATGACAAGCAAAAACAAAATTCAATTAAATTCTCGTCGAGTCTGAAAAATATAGTGAAAGGGAAAAAGTGCCACGGCTTTAAGACAGTCCTGGTCTTTGGTGTTTGTCTTCACCAGGAAATGTGATTAATTAATGAGATTAATGAGCAGGCTCTGAGCTCAATGAGCCTTAACGAGCTCTGGGCGTTGCCTGGAGATGTTTGTGTATCCATCCCAGAAAGTTTTTATTCAAAGCTACACTTAATGAATAGACAGCTACTCAAGGACCTACAGCTGAAATCACATGATCACACTGCAGCTGCTGTGGCGTTTCTGGTGTGTTACCATGGTAACTCCAAATAAAGGATGCTACAGGGAGGATATTATTAGACCTGCCAGAGAAGCAACCGTTTTTCCTGATAAGTCACAACGCCGGAACAAGCGGATGTGCTGCTATGGGAATCAAAGGCAGTGGCGATGTGTTGCCATGGTAACGGAGATTACCAACAGTGTGTTGCCACGTCAAGCTAATGAAAATTCTAATGTTACCTTAGTAACAGACGATGGACACCACTGCCATGTGTGTTACCATGGTGATAAATATCATTGTGGGTGTTGCCCACGGTGATGGCAGTGATTCTCACCTTTCTCTTACATAAGTAATAGAGTTAATAAAAAATGTGTAACCATGGTAACGGACCCATAATGCTTTTGCTACATGGTAGAGGCTGTAGTAGATGTTTTGTAATGAAAGTCACCGATCATAAGTCAGATGTGTTACCGTGGTAATGCAGGTCCTTGCAAACGGCCACTGGATCGCAGTCTCCGTTGTTTTCCAGGCAGCGGTCAACAGGGGGCACCACCTTCTCCAGACACTGGACTCCGTTACCCACGTACCCCGGCAGGCACTCACACTCACGCTGGTTCTGAAGGGAAACCAGATTAACTGAGCCATCAGGTTAAAAACCAGGTAACGTGTTTATATCCTTGTTTTCTGAAACAGCAATCAATCAAGAGCATATTATGTCAAATTAGCCATTAAAAATATTTTTGAGTTTGAAAATAAAGAAATACGACACTCTTCATGCTAACCTTAATGTTTGTGTTATATTACTACCAAAATACATGAATGATCATGGGACTCAATTGCAAACAGACAGCAATGAAGAAAGAGATTTTTCAAGAAATGAAATACAAATATACAAATGCAGGTTTTTACTCACTGGACCGGTGAACTTGCAGGAGGCGAAGTCACTGCAGCCACCGTTCGGCTCCTCAACACACCTGCAACACAGACCAGCAGCCTGAGGTCACATCTCTAACTGCACACACCTTCAGTTAGTATCAATCATCCCGGGTAAAAGAGGCAAAACCACAGAAGCAGAACAGGAATATAACTCAGAGTGCCGACCTGTTGACGGGCTCGCAGGAGTAACCGTCCCCGCCGTAATCACTGTGACAGGTGCAGTTGACGACCAGACCCGTCTGGTTACAGTCTGCGTTCTGGTGACAGCCGCCGTTATACTCAGCGCACAGGTCTGGAGCTGCAGGGTGTTTAAGAAAACTGTAATCTGACAACATCTGCTCTGTCTGTACATCCCATCTTTACATTTACAAATCCTCATTATTAAACAGAATATGATGTGATGAAACATTCAACTTTTTTTTAACATCAGGTACGTTCGCTCAGGTGACGGTCTGTCAATCACAGAGTAGCCACTCCCCCAATCTAGACCCTTCTTTACAGTCTGTTTTCCTTTAAATGGGATCATCATTGGAAAAATTAAGACTTCAAACTGGAGGGTTAATTTGTTGTTCACCACTGGCCTCACTTTCCAGCCCTGGTGTCTACTCTCATTTTTATATACTCATTATATTTGTAATAACTAATCTTGTTTGTCTCAGCAGACCAAAATAAAACCGGCCAAAATAAACAGGAAAGGAAGAGGACGAAGGGATGACTCGGACTTTTATAAGCTCAACCATCCATAAAATAGCCGGTCTATAAAACCGAAGCTGACCGACCTTTAACTCCACAGACAGTCGTCTTGGTTTCAGATTTGAGAAATGTCTGAAGTTATTTCTGTGAGCCACAGAGGAGGAAAGGTCACAGCATTTTTCTCATCCTTTTCTGGCTTTAAAGCCCCTTCAGCTCTGTTTTTCAGTCGGTTATTGTTATTATTGTTGTTGTTATTTTTCATTAATTACTCCCGACATCATCCGCTCAGATTGAAATGTCTTATTTCGATTTCACTACTTAAAATTTGTCATTAAATATTGCTACCAAGCCGATGTTAGCAGTCTTGGCAGACATTTCCTACAGTGTGGGATGCAAGCAGCTGTTGATGCTAATGCTGTCCTGTGTCCAGAGGCATGATCATAAAAAGACAAAAGAGCGCAGAGATTCATTATCTGTGTCTGCTGGATTGTCCTCCTGAGCTGCAGGACTCTTACGTGGTTCTGGACCGCAGAAGGTGCCGTTCCCCTGGAAGCCGGGTTTACACTGACAACCGATATCCGGCAGACAGTCGGCCTGAGCGTGGCACTGCCGGCACGCCTCCGGGATGGAGCCTGAGGAGACAGACACAGGGAGGATTCATTAAAGAGCAGAGATAAGAAAGTATGAAGTATATATATATATATATATATATAAATATAAAGTCAAATAGTGGAGTTATCAGAGAGCCATACTGACAAAAAGGGTCAATTTGTTATTCAATTACTGCTGATTTCTATAAAATGTGTGAAAAAACATTCTTAATTCCCATTTATGTCAACAATCAAAGGAACCGGCACAACTTATCAGTGAACTGATCCAATCTGCTCTTACAATTGTGTGTTTGTATTCACAGATTGATGTTTTTCCTCCACTGTTATATAAAAGCATGTTGCACTGGGTGACACGTTGCTTCATGACAACCTACGACACACACACACAGTGCAGTTTATTTTGACCCACACACACTATCCTGCTGAGGAGAGCGACAAAAACTGTATTAATCTGCAGGTGAAAATAGTCCCCAAGAACAGTTTTCTTCCATCTGAGTGAAGTTTGCTGAAAATGAAAATCTACAGTGTCCAAGTGTTTCATGAAATCAATGAATTGTTTAAATCTGTGTATTACTAGAATATACATCTGAAATTGGTGCAAATGAGCCGGGAGCTACGAGCCATTATTGGCTACAGAACAACATCAGACTGATGTCGAAGACTCACCGATATCAGTCTGGCAGTGATCGCCCATCCAGCCCGGCTTACAGACGCACCGTCCAGAACCTTCAAGGCCATCATCGCACCTTCCCTGCTTCCCACAGCTGCAGGCTGAAACACAGAAAAACAGGACTCAGCCTCTCCGACTGCAGCGATTTAAGATGATCTCTAAACGGCGAAAGGATGGAGGAGTTTAATCAAACTGTCTGGTTCGTTTCCTCATCAGTATAAAAGATGACCGGCAGCGTTGCAAAACTGTGCAATTAAAACAATTGTGTACATGTCATGTTTGTCACATTGGGGCATTTAAGGCTAATAAAATCCTGACTGTATCAGATCTGAACTATGCAGTGAATATTATATAACACAATAAAAATAATACACATATATTGTACACATGCAGTGGTTTTTATTCACCATAGAAGTGTACATAAGTGTTGTGCGTCATCATCACAGTAAATCTGGTATTAGTTATTCAGTCTGTCGTTGTTGTGTGTGAAGTGTGAAGGAATGTGTATGTTTACTCATTCAGATCTGTAACGGCCTTCAGCATCATCATCATCATCATCATCATCACCTTTATTTCCCTCCGATCTTTCTTACTTGTGAAATTGTTGAAATATTTTACAGCGTCTTTCGTGTGAATTCTCATTACTGCCAGATCAGGAGTTTTGTGTTTTGTTTTTGTCTTCCAGTAGTTTTTTTTTTTGTTTTTTTTTTTTGGATCCTGTTTCCTCCGTGGTGCCTCCGGGCAGTCGAGGTCCATCAGTGTCTTCCTCCCTTTTGAACTGCAGAGGTTTAAGATTACAGCCTTTGTGATGGCATGTCGTTTAGTCGGGGAACTGAGAGACTTCAGCATGAATGAATGATCTTTGTGGTTCGGATCTTTCTTCCAGTATCCTGTAGCAGATAGATGGTCTAGTCTGGTCAGGCCTCTGCCCTCTAACAAGCAAAGGCAGATTTTTAAACCTCAGTTGTTCCTCCGCTGCTTGAAAAGTCACGGTACTGAGTGTCTTGATTTCTTTTCTGTAATTTCTCAGTTCAGATAAAGTGAACATGGATCGTTTTCCTCCACTTCAACTTCATCTTTCACTCTTTTCATCAGCGATATCTTTTAAGTTAAAGCGACTCGGTCTGGTGTCGATTTCAGTATTTTGATCACTCTTGACTCAAAGGAATGTGGAGGAAGCTGGAGTCGTACCTGGGGCTGCAGCCATCGGGGTTGACGGTCTCTGCTGTAATCATTCAACTTCCTGATTCTGGATCAGCTCGGGATGGATTCAGTAACCATGTCAAGGTCACTTTTTTTTTTTTACTTGCTACAACAATGACTTCAGAGCTCACCAGACCAACACAGATGATCATCAGCAGCTGTTTATTTTTGGAGGGAGACTGAGTGAAAACAGCTGGCTGGTTCGTCCAGAGCTGGAAACACACTCGGCTGTGTGATGGTGATGGTGGTGGAGCGTTGCTATGGCGACAGACTGCTGGAGAGCTGATGGAGGTGAGACTGTCTGCCTGTTTTTTTTTTTTTTATTATTCTTTCTCTAGTCTGGGTCGGTGGTTGAAGGGCTGCAACAATTCGATCAGCAACTGTTTTCTAAATTTCCACCAGACCGCTCCGGTTTGGATTCTCATGTGCTGCAGTAAATTGAATTTGTATTGAATGGCATTTTTTTGGGTCCTGAGAAACTAAATGTCACTTTAATCATTAATGAAAATAATCGTTGACTGCAGTCCAGAAAACGGCTGCCAGCAATTCAAAATTCACTCAAAGCTGCACCACCTGTAATTTGCCATCTTGGTTTTTTAGAAGCCAAGGAGGAGAAGGAGGAGCTGACCTGCTCTGTCCTGATTGTCAGACACGTCTTCATGTCAGCTACTATATTCACGCCCTAATACACCTTTTTCTTTGTGGATTATTGTCCTCTAAAGGGGACCATTACTTAAAAACTGGCTATCATCTATGGAAAACATTTACTGAGGTAATAAATCAAATAAGAACTAATAGCAATTTCCCCTAGACTTCAATACTCTAACCTTTTTTTTTTTTTCTTACAGCTAGTGCAGTTGCCCCCTGATTCGATGTAGATTCAAAGCACTTCAGCATTTGCTGAAGGCTGAAAAACTGCTATCATAAGACACCCCGATTCAAAAGTTTTGAACTGCTGAAATATTTCACTCAATGTCAGGAGACTTCTTGGACGACATGCATGTGCGCTTTAACCCTCCATTCAGGTGGACAGTTAAGAAAAACATAATCCTGCCCTTATTAATGCATTGGAGGCTTCAAAGTAGAGGACTGCCAAACTGCGTTGCGGTTCTTTTGCATCAGTTGTTATAGATGACGAGATGATGATGATTTTAAATTGCACGTTTTGGGGGGCAGAATCAGATCCAGGCAATAACATCCATGACAAATTGGCTGCCATAAGTGTGACGGTCGTTAAAGCGCCAACCATCCAGCACGCATTACGAGATGTTTGTGTGTGAGGTGAAAGATGTGTGTTAAAGTTAAAAGATTTTAGAAAAGCAGAGCAGCTGGAGCTGAGGTTGGAAGCCGGCCGTGTGTTTATCTCTGCTGTACCTGTGCAGTTGGGCCCGAAGTATCCAACGTCACACAGCTCACAGGCCGTTCCTTTGAAGCCTATTTGACACTGACATCGTCCTGAACCACGCAAACCGTCGCTGCAGGTTCCGTGGTTACTGCACGGCGCCTCCACGCCGCCCGGACAAACTGAGACAGGAAGAGAGCGGAGTCAAAAACAGTGTCACGCTGAATAACAAAGAACAGTCCAACTGAAATCTCATTTCAAATAAAAGTTAGAAAATGTTGTGGCTCAGTCGTTTGTATCAGTGACCTGCAGCAGCTTTGACTCTATCTACCTCACTGCACGCTCCTTACTTTAGAAAACATCCTTTACCTTGGCAGTCTCGGCCGTAGTGGTTGCTGCAGCACTTTTGGACCCAGGAAGGAGACAGACAAACCCTCCTACAACCCCCCTGATTGAAGTGATTGTCTAGCCGAGGATACCAACGTGGGTAGCCAATTGAATACCTGGAGCGATAGTTCATACAGCTCTCCGTTTTTCCCTGGAAGGAGCCAAGAGCGAAATTTTAACCCACACAGTTTCTTCAGTTGTTAATGCTCAAATTTGTTAGCGGACAGACGGATCGTACTGTATCGATTTGTCTGGGGGAACACGATGGAGGGTAGAAGCAGCTCCCACAGCGGCCCTGAGGAAACGAAAGACAAACAACTTCACACAATAAACGGAGAACAGTAAAATCCATCCACACAATAAAAGTGGCCCATTTATTCCCCTTTTTGAGTTTAGTGCTCCGGACCATGAGTGATTAAATTCAGTAAGATTACGCAGATCTGCCATTTTGTGAGTCTGTTGGCTATTTTTAGATACTAGCAGGTAACTCTAATTCCTCTTCTTTATTACATTACACTTAAATAAAATCTATGACAGTTTCCTGTTTTTCACTCTCTGGCTCCGTCAGACGTCAGCGTCGTCCAGACAGTCGCTATGTCGGTAAACACTCTAAATATACACGATGACGTTGCATGTTTCTAATTTGGCTGACTGCAGCGATTCCATTGAAATGTGCATGTTATTTGTTGATCTTATTTGTTTTAAAAGCCTGTGAAACAGCCGTGAGCTTTGTAGCTGATACGTCTGTGTATTTGTATTTTGTAGCGACACCTGCAGAGCATTATTGTTTTTGTGTTTTGGACTTTTTGTCAGCTCATACAGTCTCAGTTACATTTGACTGATTTCAACACTAAGCTGGTAAATCAATAAGTTTAAGTGTCAGTAAGTGTAATATTATTATATATTATGGGCACTAACAGCAACAGTGTTGTTGACGACGGAGTCGCAGTGCGCTCCGAGGTCCGGAGGCTCCAGTAACTGGTCGATGCCGTAGGCGACGCCCTCTCTGAAGGTCATGTACTTCTCCACCACCTTGGCTGCATTATCATTGATCAAAACAGACCCCTGAACAAAAACACACACACACACACACAAACAGACAAATACGAATCAACAACTGTGTGACAGGTGGGATTGTAAAGTTAGTGTTTGTTTGTAGAACAGGGTCATTTCAGATCGGGGCATCAACCAGAATCTTTAATTTTCGAACAGAAAAAACATAATTTGGTTATTTCTTTGGAAAACAAAATGTTTTGGAGTCAAACCCGAAAATTTTTCAAAAAATGGTCCGCTATCAGTTTTTGCCAATTCTTTTCATTGTTCTTATGTTTGAAGTAAAAAACATTTGATTCAAAACCAGAAAAGAAAAATGAAACAAACAAACAAGAAGTCACAAATTAGAAACAAGTAAAGAACAACTAAATTAGAAAAATAGTTCAATTTTGTTTTTTCTAATAAACGGATCATCTGATGGATTAAACATATTGTTAACATTATGCAGAGAACTGATCTTGTTTTGTCTCACATTGTCCTGATTTTCAGGTTTTAGCCTCGATTAAAAACATCTGTGCCTTCAGAGAAGAGAGATAAACACAACAGTGTTGCTAAAACTGCTGAAGCGTCATGTCTGACTAAAGGACAACAACGGTTCACGTTCTGTTTCGGTCTGGGTTCGAGTCCAGGATGTTGTTGCTGTCCAACATTACTATGGTAACGTGAAACACCACCGGTTGCTGTAGCAACAGCCAGCTGCCCGGTGAGGAAGATACCACGGATGTTAGTTTTGGTTCGTATCAGTGTGTGCTGCCTCACCACAAGGCTCTTGTCACATTTGCTCTTGAGGCTGGATCCGTGCATGGAGCGGTAACTGATGTTTCTTTCCTGCTTACCGATGTTCATCACCTGTATGGACGTAGACACACACACACACACACACAGGAAATCATGTCGACGTGTTTCCTGTTTGTCATACAGACTTGATCACACACTCCAATTTGAGCCTCCACAGTTTCATATTGAACCAAACATTTATTCGTCCTACTGATCATTTCATTTAGAATTCGTCCATATAACAGCTGTCTGGGTTTAACTGGTCAGTGACCGCAAATAAAATCTAACCTATGAATAATGAGGGTCAAATATTCCACCATTAAAATAACAAAAATGATTTGAACACATCCTAAAGGTGGATTCCTCGTGTAATTTAGAGCATTCAAATAGAGCCTTCATCCTTCGAGGGCTTTGGATATCAAAGAGCTGGATATCGTATCAAATCAGATTTATTTATATAACGCCAAATCATAACAACGTTACGTCAAGAGGTTAACCCTAACCCTAACCCCAACAAATCCCCCCACGAGGAAGCACTCGGTGAGAGTGGTAAAGAAAGACTTCCTTTAAGAGGCAGAAACCTCGGTCAGAACCAAGCTCGGGGGGGCGGCCATCTGCCTCAACCAGTTGGGGGGAGAGAGAGAGAGAGAGAGAGAGAGAGAGAGCGAGGGAGGGAGAAGTGGGGGGGGGTTGAGTAGAATAGGGAGAGAATGAGAGCAGGAGGAGGGCACTCTCAACACAGATGCAAGCAGGAACATATAATAATGTTTGAAGTACATCGTCATCGTAGACAAAAAGAGAAATAGAGGGCGAGAGAGAGAGAGAGAGAGAGAGCGAGGTGCTCAGTCCTTCCCCCAGCAGTCTAGGCCTGTAGCAGCATAGCTAAAGAGTAAATGAACTTTAACTTTTTAACTATAAGCTCTGTCATACAGAAAAGTTTTAAGCCTGGTCTTGAAAATTGCTAAAGAGTCTGCCCCCCTGGAAGTTGGTTCCATAGAAGAGGAGCCTGATATCTCAAAGATCTGCCTCCTGATTTACTCTTGGAGACTCTAGGAACCAAAAGTAAACCTCCATCTAGAGAGCGGAGTGGCCTACTAGGACAGTAAGGAACTATGAGCTCTCTGAGGTATGACGGAGCTTTATATGTTAACAGAAGGATTTTAAATTCTATTCTGGATTTTACCGGCAGCCAATGAAGAGCAGCTAACACAGGAGAGATGTGATCCCTTTTTGTAGTTCCTGTTAATATTCGTGCAGCAGCATTCTGAATCAACTGAAGGCCTTTAAGTGATTTGTTTGGACATCCAGATAATAATGAGTTACAGTAGTCCAGCCTAGAAGTTACGAATGTGTGGACTAGTTTTTCTGCATCCTCTTCAGACAGGATGTTTCTGATTTTCCTAATGTTTCTCAGGTGGAAGAAGGCTCCCTTACTGACTTGTTTTATGTGCCCTGTGGAACTCCATAACTGGCTATAGTGCGTGAGGAGGAGCTACTGTTAACATGAACAAACTGATGTCTATCTGATAAATAGGATTTGAATCTTAGTGCAGCTCCTTTAATCCCAATTTCATGTTCCAGTCTCTGTGATAAAATGTTATGATCTAAGGTGTCGAATGCAGCACTGAGATCTAAGAGGAGAAGTATGGAGGCTGATCCATTGGCTGAAGCCATTAGACTTTAACCAGCGCTGTTTCTGTGCTGCGCTGCGACGAGCTCTAAATCCTGACTGAAACTGTTCGAGCAGGCTGTTCCTCTGCAGATGGTCATGGTCTGCTTCTTCGATGATTTTAGAAACCAAGGGAAGTTTTCGATATGGGTCTATAACTGGCCAAAACATCTGGATCAAGATTCGGCTTTTTAAGTTGAGGTTTGATGACTGCAGTCTTAAGGGTCTGAGGTACATAACCCAAAGATAAGGTCAGATTAATGAGGCTGGTCGGCACTGGGTCTAATAGACAGGTCGATGGTTTAGATGATGAAACTATAGAAGCTAGCTCTGAGAGATTCAGAGATGAGAATGATTCCAGATGTAAAATAGGCGTTGCAGTTGATTCAGTAGAAGATTACTGTCTAATGTAGGTAGGAGATGATGGATTCTGTCTCAGGTTGTTATAATTTCAACTGTAAAAAAAAAATCCTCCCTGCTGAGAGCTAAGGGGATCACTGAGCTATGACTCTCTGTCAGCCCGGCTACAGTGCTGAAGACAAACCTGGGGTTGTTCTTGTTTTTTTCTATTAGTGCTGAATAATATGAGCTCCAGGCACTGCGGAGAGCTTCTTTATAAGTTTTTAAGCTTTCTTTCCAGGCTCGGTGAGACTCTTCTGAGTTACTGGAACACCATTTTCTTTCTAATTTCCTTGACGTATGCTTTAAGGCACGGATGTGAGAATTATACCACGAAGCCAGCCTCCTCTGTTTTATTACTTTCTTTTCATCAACCTGTGTATGGGAGAAATCCTCATTTTTGAATTTAGATATGGCGTCTTCAGATAAACATCTTCTATAGCCGAATTTTTCCTCGATGCTGTGCAGTCAGTTAAACGTAATGAGGTAATGGTCGGTCAGGAGAGAGTTTTGAGGAAGAATTGTTAACTCGTCCATGTCAATGCCAAATTTCAGAACTAGATCGAGGAATGATGGAAGCAGTGAGCTGGTTCATTCACATGCTGGGAAAAGAAACACAGAACTGAGGCTGTCACTTTCTACATCTACAGGAATATTTAGTAAAAGGATTTTATCTGGACTGAGTACTAACTGATATAAGCTCCTCTTCCTCCTCTTCCTCCTCCTCCTCCTCCCCCTCCTCTCCTCCTCTCCCCCTCCTCCTCCTCCCCCTCCTCTTCCTCCCCCTCCTCCCCCTCCTCTCCTCCTCTCCTCCTCCTCCTCCTCCTCCTCTCCTCCTCCTCTTTCTCTTCCTATTGTTCCTCTTCCTCCTCCTCCTCTTTCTCTTCCTACTCTTCTTCCTCCTCCTCCTCCTCCTCCTCTTCTTCCTCTTCCTACTCTTCCTCTTCCTCCTCCTCTTTCTCTTCCTACTCTTCTTCCTCCTCCTCCTCCCCCTCCTCCTCCCCCTCCTCCTCCTCTTCCTCCTCCTCTTTCTCTTCCTATTGTTCCTCTTCCTCCCCCTCCTCTCCTCCTCCTCTTCCTCCTCCTCTTTCTCTTCCTACTCTTCTTCCTCCTCCTCCTCCCCCTCCTCCTCCTCTTCCTCCTCCTCTTTCTCTTCCTCCTCTTTCTCTTCCTCCTCCTCCTCCTCCTCCCCCTCCTCCTCCTCTTCCTCCTCCTCCTCCTCCTCATCCTCCTCCTCATCCTCCTCCTCATCCTCCTCCTCTTTCTCTTCCTATTCTTCCTCCTCCTCCTCCTCTCCTCCTCCTCTTTCTCTTCCTATTCTTCCTCCTCCTCTTCCTCATCCTCCTCCTCTTCCTCCTCCTCTTTCTCTTCCTATTGTTCCTCTTCCTCCCCCTCCTCTCCTCCTCCTCTTCCTCCTCCTCTTTCTCTTCCTACTCTTCTTCCTCCTCCTCCTCCTCCCCCTCCTCTCCTCCTCCTCCTCTTCTTCCTCTTCCTACTCTTCCTCTTCCTTCTCCTCTTTCTCTTCCTACTCTTCTTCCTCCTCCTCCTCCCCCTCCTCCTCCTCTTCCTCCTCCTCTTTCTCTTCCTACTCTTCCTCCTCCTCCTCCTCCTCCTCCTCTCCTCCTCCTCTTTCTCTTCCTACTCTTCTTCCTCCTCCCCCTCCTCTCCTCCTCCTCCGCCTCCTCCTCCTCTTTCTCTTCCTACTCTTCCTCCTCCCCCTCCTCCTCCTCTTCCTCCTCCTCTTTCTCTTCCTACTCTTCTTCCTCCTCCTCCTCCTCCTCCTCCTCCTCTCCTCCTCCTCTTTCTCTTCCTACTCTTCCTCCTCCCCCTCCTCCCCCTCCTCTCCTCCTCCTCTCCTCCTCCTCCTCCTCCTCCTCCTCCTCTTTCTCTTCCTACTCTTCCTCCTCCCCCTCCTCCTCCTCTTCCTCCTCCTCTTTCTCTTCCTACTCTTCTTCCTCCTCCTCCTCCTCCTCCTCCTCCTCCTCCTCCTCTTCCTACCCTGGAGTTGCGTACGATGTGAGCCTTCACGGTAGCAGCCAGCTGCTCCTGGTGGTCGGGGCTGGTCAGCCAGCGCAGTCGTTCAGCCGGCAGGGCCTTGATGGCCTCGTCTGTGGGCCAGAACATGGTGAACGGCTGGTGGATGGACTGCTGGAGGATCGGGAGTAACCCTGCATCCTGCACAAAGTCAGGTAGAAGTTAAGGTTAATGTTTATTGTACAGATTACAACCAATACTTCCGCCAACATCGCTTCTTGAGAGTCTTATTTCTTATGTATTTCTTTTTTTTTTTTTAAATTGCACTTTTCCAACAGAATGAGATTTACAAGATTTACAACCAAATGTCAACAAATCCTTTAAACCCAGTTCCACACACTTCAGGTCAGCACCAAACAAGCAACACATGCATATTTACACGCACACCTACATATACCAAACAAACAGGATAGACAAAAAAAAAAAAAAAAAGGATAGGGCATAGACAGGGAGAGAGAGAGGGAAAAATAAAAATAAAATAAAATAAAATAGTCTGAAGTTAAAGGGCCTGAACTTAGTCCTCCTCCATACCTAGTAATATGTCAGGAGAATTAAAAAATTCCAAGAAGGGGTGCCAAGTATCATAAAATCTCTTGGTCGAGCCACTGAGCGAGTTTTTCAAGTTTCAGGCTGTATAAAACTTCTTTAACCCAGCGGTTATATGATGGGAGGCGAGTGAGCTTCCAGTCAAGCAGAATCAGAATGGAAAAAAAAACATCTTTGCAATTCCGGATGAAGTGGACTAATTCTTCATCTACAGGCATAAAATCTTAATTAATAACCGGAAAAATAATGACATTCCCAGAGATGTCAAACACGATCAATCAATTACAGAATGACAGAAACTTGTTAGGCAGCTGTTTGGATAATCAATTAATCACTTGAAAAAAGCCAAGAGTTTGGACGGATATTCCACAAAAGTACAGATTTAAAGAAGTCACCTTTGTTTTGGTTGAAGTCTGTGGTAGGCTGTTTTTCATTACTTTAAAGGGCAAAAAAATTTTACTCATCAAGAAAATAGCGGCTGCCAACTCAAACAAATCTCACATCAAACAAGACGAAGCCACAAAGTTGGCGCTTGAACAAAACCAGCACACTTTCTGCAGTAAGTCAGGTACTAAAACTCCAAGAGCAACTGGACTTGTTTGCGTTTATGGAGGACAATTTACTGCTGTGGCACAAAAGCTATAATTACCTTGGCTGTAGCTGGCAGAAGGGAAATGCACACAGAGAGATATTCAAAATCACAGTGCAGAAGTTGGACAAAGCCAGATCTGATAATCTCAGTCCATCCCAGAGAACTTCCCCCGTTACACCTCAGCATTATATCGTTTTGCATCCATTTTAGCATAATATAAAGTTTCGAATGCAGAACTTTAAATTGTAATTGAATATTTTGTTGTTTTGTTGTATCGATCATTTTAGTTAATCAATAGATCCGAATACACACTGTTGATTACACAGTTCAGTAGTTCCTGTGTTTGACACGACGGACCACAACATTGTGCATAAATAAATTAGGTTTACTCCCGTTACAGCCTTTTTTTGTTGTTGTGTTTCTTAGTAAGAAAAAAGGTCGTAGTGGAGGAGGAGAGGTGAATGTTGGAGGATGTGTAAATATATGATGGCAGATTTGGCTATAGGAGGTAAAGAGGTGATGAAAGAAGCTGCAGGAGGAGAAGTGTGTGTTGTTGTTTTTTTTTTTACCTCAACCAGTTTGTAGAAGCGACTGTAGCCATAAAACTTAGCTGCTGTGGTGAGGTTCATCTAGACAGAGAGAAAGAGAAGAGAGGGAGAGGTCACACTGCCTGATAAATCTGAGTGATGATCAATCATTTCATCCTTTCACTCAAACTCAACGCACCATGTCCGCCCTGAGCTGCGGTTTGTCCTGCAGCCTGTAGGGCGTCAGCAGCGTGTCGATGTGGTGAATGACTCCGGTGGTTGTGGTGTAATCGCTCTTCATGATCTTGCTTTTGCCGTTGATCCAGACTGAACCCTGCAGGAGGAGAGAGGAACTCCGTCTCTTGGTCACTCGGCTGAAATGCTGAACTTGGGTCTAAAAGCGCTGTGTCATTGTTTTTTGCTGAGGGGGCGCAGACAGACAGACTTAAACCTTTGACTCCAGTTTTTTCATGTTTCTTTGGTGGAGCACTTCCTGCTGCTGCAGAGGGGGGAGAAATAAAAGTGCAGGCCGCAACACAGCTAATAATTAATAATAATTATTAAAACTACTGGCCCCCTTAACCAGCAGCTCTTTGTCACATAATCACTTGTCATGGTTCACCAGAAGAGTCAACATTAAGGATGGAGTTCATGGAGTTCCACAGGGTTCTGTGCTCGGAACAGCACTATTCACCTTCAGTAAACATCCTTCAGGAGATATTAACAGGCTACATAAATTCACATTTCTATGCAGATGACTCCCGGCTGTATTTATCTATGAATCCACATTTAACTAATCCATGAGATAACTTCAGGCATGTCTTACAAACATTTTATTTTGGATGACTTTTAATCTTTTAATCCTAAATTTAGACAAAACTTTTCACGCATCAGAAATACATGAACTGATGATAATACAGTTGCCTCGGTCTCTTCGGGTCACACTGGGGTCCTTTACCTCACGCACAAATCTCACATCTGGCTCAGCCTTTTTGAGCCCATGCAATATTTTAGAAATTTAGAAACAGACTGCCTAAAAAGGATGAAAAACTAATCTCAGCATTTGAAATGTGTGGACAGAGCTCATGACGCCCCCCTTTCCCCTCACACTCTAAGGTTTTCATAGTTTATTATGATTTGGGACTCCATGGACAGAGTCATAGACGATACAAGACCTTATTTCCAGTTGTATGTTTGTTTGTGTGTGTGTGTGTGTGTGTGTGTGCCAGTGTGTTTACCTCTCGCAGGCTGAAGTGCAGCATGTGCCCTGACAATGACACAGCACGCTCCGTAGTTTTAAGGTCACTGAAGGTCAAAGTCTCACAGGTGACGATGTGGTAACGGACCAACTCATTGAGACGGCCCGATAACCTCCATTCTGTGATCTACACACACACACACACACACCATTGTGTCAATAACGTTTGCATAATGACATGAATTATTCACATTATGTAGCAACTAGAGTCCAGACCGACACAACAAGACTGGCTGCAAATGGTTTTATAGCATTTCTCATTAATACGAAAGATAAACACGACTCATAATAAAATGGTAATATTGATAATATATGAGGCAGATATGAGTGTACTCACAGTGGACTGGTTGTTGGACTCCTCTAGAGGGACAAACACAGTAAAAGGCCCGTCACCGTACAAGTTAGGAATGTCTGATTTCTGAGAAACAAAGAAAACTAAGTGAACACTGCTGTATGCATCATAAAACGAACCCAACTTCAGCCCCTTTTGACCAAAACGCTTCACGAATCAAGAAGCAGAGAAACAGAACGATCTCGTTAACGTTCCTGATTGCGAGCGCATGGTTAGAGCGACTCACACTGCAAATGAACACGAGCACGGGAGCTTTATTCCTCTCATTTCGCCTGCATCAATAACATCGATGACTGAGTCATCTGCCGCGCACACATACACGGTGTTCATGCTCTAATACAGGAAACGCTGTCTCAGTCTCTGTGCTGATGAAAAATAAGCATACAGCTGCAGCTTGGTGGCCCCGACATTAATCTAACGTAGATGATTCAATTCAGCTGCAGATGTATGCAGAAAGTAGATCTACCAGGAAACTGCTGAGGTCACACACGGCACAGTGGAGTTAATCTGTTAGTTTCCACATCTTGGTCTTGGTGAGATAATAATAACTTTCTGGACTTTTTTTTTTTTTGTGTGTGCATCAAGTTAAAAACTGAAAATAAAATTTGACTGTTATGGAAAAATAAATGTGGATGTCGAATCTGGGTCGGAAAAATAAAGCCAACGCTGAAGAGTCTTAAACCTGCACTCTATCTGACCTGCATAGAGAGAAGATCGATTGTATTGAAGTCTATGGGAAAATAACACTAGTTCTCAGCTCTGTTAAAGAGTCCAGAACAGATGTGATTGATGCTCTTTGCTCGTAGCTCCACCAAATATGACTTTTTGTGCTTTAAAACTACAACAACATGATGACAGCCAATTTAAAAACTGGAGGCTTCAACAGGGCAGCTTACAAATGAATCAGTAACACAGCCTGAGAGACATTTCAAAAACATGTGATTTCAGCTCACTTCTGTTTCCATTTCATGCTTTCCATTTAATCAAATGTAATTAATTAAAGTTCAACCCACAGAGCAGCAAGAGCTCGGATCAATTAGCTCTTACAGCTCACCGTACTTTGTCATAATCCAAGTAAATTCGGATTTACTGTATAAATTTTCAAAACAACTCACTGAGAGCATCAAGTAGAAGAAGCTGTTTTCCTTCTGCCAAGCCAGCTCCTGTAGGACAAACAGGCAGACAACACAACTCCCTGTGACGGGGAAAGGTTTGACAGCGTGAGATTAGGTAAGTGAGAGGTCGGAGGTCATGTGACTCACATTGTTGACGCTTCCCCGACAACTGAAGCCGTCGCCCATGTAGCCTCTGTTGCAGCTGCAGTTCCTCTGACCTTGACCCACGTAGGAGCAGCGAGCGAACCGGCTGCAGCCGCCATTGTCCTTCACGGAAACCGACACAGCACACATCCATCAGCCATTAAAGTGAAAGTAATAATGTAATGCAATTCTTGTGATTTGTTGTGTGAAGTTAATTGATTTTAAAAAAAGACCATTCAATATTTTACAATTTCAACCAGTAAATTCAGGATTGTAGTGAAAAGTAAGCTGAATGATTAATGAAACATTAGTTATATATCAACAGTAATTTAAATGAGACAACAATATCAACTAGATTTGACGTAAACTTTTGTTGTTCCTGTGTCAGTTTTTTTTTTTTTTTTTGGTCACAGCACAAAATAAACAGATGAGACAGACGTACAATTCTGCAGGGGTTTACAGGAAAACAATATCTCCCTGATCCCTGGAAGCCCATCTTACACCTGCATGATGTCTGGAAACAGAAGAGCGGACAAAGAAAACAGTCACTACATCCTTTGTGGACTGGAGGGCAAACAAAGAATATTCAGCCTCAAATCCACAAAACTCAAATAGCACAAGAAAACTTCCCCCGTTGTGTCGCTCGCCTGTCGAATGTTTTTCCCCCCGCAGCTCTGAACGATTAAAACTGTGTGTACATGAACTTTACATACAATTTTTATGCACATTTTTTGAGGCTCATTACAGCGAACATCTGGTCAGGAGACGGACGGAGAGCACATCTCAGTCATTAATTCACGTTCAGCACAAAATAAACTAATCATCGTTGAGAATGAAATAAAAACATCCACCTCCATTAGCTGTCCTCCTACACTCACCCACACTGTGTTTTTGCGCAGACATATTAATATAATTTACATATTTCTCTGTTGCTGTTGTCGGTGGAATGAGTGTGAGATAGAGATTAAATCGTGGCTCATAAACGTCACGCACATCCAGCACTCCTGAGCTGCTGCACTGCGCCGATAAAAATCCTTTTTTATGATCTCGACGTCATCTGAGAAAAATCTTAAATGTCACATATAAACTGGTTAACGACAGCAGCTGTGCTGTGTGTCGCCACATCGGCATTAATGTAACTTAACTGCACCTCCATGGGCAGCTTACATCATCATTTCGGAAAAAAGCTCTGTTTTGCCTTTTTTTTTTATGCACTGAAACACAAAGTCAGCATTTTACGATTCATGCGCTCTGGGGGCCATTCAGGAAATCACTATTTATACGGGAGGAAAACAACATTTCAGTCTGGACGGAGGGCGAACACGGAGCAGAAAAAAGACTTAACTATATTTGATCAGGTGAGATAAACTTCAGGACTGACAGAAACGGGGGCCATAACTCAGTGACTCAGGCTGTAAAGACTGAAATTTATGACGAAGCAATCCCAGAATGCCGTTTGATTCCGGATGAAATGAGACTGAAACGGTGGAGACCATAAAACTCGGACTTCGCTGCAGTGCAGCGTTGTCTTACAATGTTGGGGCCGGCCCTGATGCACTCCGCCGACTTGTGGCAGCCTCCATTGTTGAACTGACAGCCGTCCATCTCTGTGAACACACAACAACACGCAAACACATTTTTCAGACACACGCAGGTTGTGTTTGTTTCTTTTGGTAGCTGCTTCCTGTCCCCGCACCACACCCACAAAGATCACACTGACTTTCACTAAAACTGGTTTGAAGAATATATGATTTTGTTATCGGTTTGGTAATAGTACATTTTTTTGATGAGTATATTTTTTATATTGTTATTTAAATTGGGGAACTACTTTCTGTTCTTACTTACAACTCAAAATATATTAACTTAGGTGACGCCAAATGATCCCCAGCGTTACATTAACGACATCACATATTTAGAAATGATTTGATTTAAATGATTAAAATCTGTTGTTTGTTCTTTCTTTAGCTCCTTTACACTGAAATGTTTGCTTTCACTGTCGGCTTGTGTAGAAAACGCTATTATTTGGAATTTGATGTTTAATAATTGATCCGGGAAAATAAATCATCCTAAACTTGGATATCAGCGTTTTAAAGTCTTAGCTGTTTCTGATATTTTAGTAAGATGTCAGAAGTTTTGGGTTGGTTGTTTACAGACCGAGGCAGACGACCCCGTCTCCAGTGAACCCGTCTTTACAGCTGCAGGTCCTCAACCCAGCTGAGACTCTCGTACAGACTGCAAACTCTGAACATCCACCGTTGGACCTGCTGCACAGATCCAGCTCTGATGGACATTGGGGGGGGGGGGGGGGGGGCAAGAAAAACAATCAGGTTTTATTTATGCATAGGTTGTGGGTTGTGGGTTGTATGTGCGTGTGTGTGTGTGTGTGTGTTTACCTTTGCAGTAGGTGCCGTTGCCTTCATATCCAGCCACACACACACATGCGGGAGCCGTTCCCTTTGGCCCTGTTACGCAGCTACAGCAGAGCAAACACTGCTTAATATTTCTGTCACACATTTTCTACCAAATATTTATCTTACTGTAGCTCTATTTTATTTTCTGTCTGTTTGGACTTTCGTTGTTCAGCCCTCTGTGGTGCAGAGTAGAAACGTTGCTAACTTAATCTTGTTCTACGTCGACAATAAAAACTGTATTCTGTTTCGTTGTGTTAGAGAATAAGTCTGGTGATCGCACCGAGCTATTAAAAACACATCATGTGGATGTTTGTTTAGTTTGACTGCACCGAATGTGCATTAATCATTAAAGTCATCAAAAGAGATTGTTCCAAATAAATGCAGAGGTTGAGAATCGATTGCAATTTTGTTGTATTCTGGAAATGAAAACTTTTAGTTTTAGTTTTAGTTTTAGTTTTTAGATTTTGTTGATTAAAATACTCCATTTAAACTGTAATCTCAAACTGATGCGGTTACTGAACACGTGCTCTCATAAACTGGTGTTTATAACATGAATAATAAATAATGTAGAATTATCAGCTCTGATTGACGTGTTTGTCCGGCTGTTAGCTCTCTCAGTGAATGACCTGAATCATTTTTGTTTTCTTTTCTTTTGTGTTTTAAATAAAATGACAACACAGTGACTGTGTTTCTGTGAATAACATTTGTCTTTTCATTCGAAGTAAAGTCATGACTCCCCCAAACCCACTGATGATGCAGAACTAACACACACACACACACACACACACACACACACACACACAGAGTGCATAACTGGACTTACTTGGCATTCTCATCACACACACCTCCGCAGGCATCATCCTTGATCTCTGAGACAGACACACAAGTTTTTTAGGTGACAAAGAATCTGCTGAGTAAGGTTAAAAAAGTGTGTGTGTGTGTGTGTGTGTGTGTGTGTGTGTGTGTGTGTGTGTGTGTTACCTATAGAACAGGACGTTCCTTTCCAACCTTTATAACACACACATCTGCCACTTCCTGCCAGACCGTCCTCACACTTCCCGTGGTCACACACACATTCTGCAACACACACAGACACACACACACAGATTTAAAAAGACTCTTCTCACAGTCCACCGGAAATTAGCACTTAGCTTTGTTAGCGTCACAGTTGAACCAACACTGATAAAACAGCTTTGTTAACAGTCTGTTGTGTTGTCAGAGGTTTGTCAGCCTCATTGTGAGATTGCTGCACGGAAACATTTTGGCCTCACAGTGTTTTTATTGTTGTTAGTTTTGCTGCAGGTTTGTAAGCTCGAAGACGTGTTATCATCTGAAGTGTTTCAGTTGAACAGTCTGTTTGCCTCGTTAGTTGTGTTTCTTTGTCGTGCAGGTTTGTTCAGCTCAGTTTTCTGGAAGATAAATTTGATCTCTACTGCTATTTTCCCGTTTTCCTGTCAGTCTGCTCATTTATTTTCTCTGACTTTCTTCATGGTCACTGAATAATGTTGTCCGCTTCCTTTTTAGTTTCAGTTAAATTCTCATCTTTCTTTTTATGACTCCATATAAAAAGCTTTAATAACCACTTTCTGTCTTTCTGAAAAAAGGTTTTTTTTTTGTTGTTGTTGTAGTTGTGTCCATAATGAAACAATAAAAACCAGCGAATTCATCGTCTTAACTAAGAAACAACAGCTGCAGTTAAAGCCTGTTCTTGTGTTTCGGTCAGCTGTCGCCTGATTCTGAGTCAGTTTCTCTGTTCCTGTCAGGATGGATGATCTCACTGGAAGAGCAGTTGACGCCGTATCGTCCCGGCTCGCAGTCCTCACACGCGGTGCCATGGAAACCCTCGAAGCACCGGCACTCTCCGTTGCCATGGTTGCCGTCTTGACACTCCCCGTGATTGGAGCACCAGCTGCCGACGTCCCCGGGGCATTTGAAGCACTCGTGGCCGAAGTAACCAGGGCAACAGGAGTGATCCTGCAGGACGGACCGTCAGCTTTATGATTATTTTACATCATCACTAAGCACCTTTTGACCTCATCTGTTCAGAGTGATGGCGTCAGAGTTAAAATGGAAGATCTGCTGGAAGTGTCTGCAGACCTTGGTCGTCTTCAGACATTTGATGATGCAGCCGGACGTCCACTTTCTCAAGGCGCCGACCCGCTTCCTGTATTTACAGTTGGGCTTCATGTTGGCTGGAAAATTTGGCCTGATCTGCAGAAGACCACGTTAGAGACACGGTTAAAAAGCAACACCGAGCACCTTTAACCTCCTGCATCATCTGAGGACTTTACATTTTGGGTTTTTACACTTAATTTGGCTTAACTTAGTCCGTCCAGCCTCATTTGTGGACACTTTGTGATCACTTCAGTGATTAGTGTACAATCAAGATGGCCAACCCTTCAAACCAACACGCACACATAATGAAAAACTCAAGTGTCAGGAGGATAAATTTGACAAATGAAGGCTGAATAGCTGCACATAGACACAACTCAGAGCAGCATGTGGTTAAAATAAAATGAACAATCCCTTTTTCTAATTCTGGTTGTTGATGTGTGGTTGTGTATGGTGTTTCTGGAGGATGGTGTTCATGTTACTGAGTCCACCACCTGTCTTACCGGTTTGTAGGTGAGGAGGCATCGGGGAGCTCCATCACAGTCTGAACACCTTCCCTGAACACAGACGGAAAGACGTTGGATTAACAGGCACAAACTTTCAGTCATCCATCCATCCAGATTTTCTCTTTCTCAGCTATGTCATTATGTTGGTATACCCTCAAAGGCCGACAGCGAGAAAAAGAGATAATCTGCAGAGCCATCTTGGTGGCTTTGCAACAACCAGCACCAAGACAGCTGGTATTTTGTTGACAGGTCAGTATTATATAACTGAATTAACTACATTCTGGGAACAAAAGTGCAACAACAATAACAGATCCACGTTTAAAAAATGTTGCAGTTAAAAAAAAAAAAAAAAAAACAGCCCAATTATCTACAGCGTTTAAATCCGCATCGTGAAATGAAGTCTAATGTGGTTAAAACAGGAACGTCTGCAGTGAGTTTGATTCCAGCTGCTGCTGACTGTTTGAAAACTTCCTCTGTTGATTAAACCCCTGCAGCCGTCTGATGACAGAAGGTTCAGTCTGAACACAACCTGTCACATGTCGTCAGACGCACACATCTACAGACATCAGGCTCATCTACAGACTGGTGTTCAATTGTTAAAACCAGATTACCGAGACTCTGATCTGTGCATCAACCTTTCCTCCTCTACTTAGAAACTGGTAGTTTCTTTTATCCTTGAAATCCATTTTTGTGCAAATGACATACGATGAATTGAAAAATAAAGAGATCTTTGCAGATCTTCAGGAAAGCTCTGCACTGTCTACAACATAATGACTGTCTGAACGTCGAGCAGTGATGTGTGGATTAGATTTAATATTAGAAAATTACCAAATTAACTTTCATCGGTCACAAATCTTCATGTAGGTTCTGATCAAATCTGCTCATTTTGGGATCTGTGTTTATGGATTAATCAACAACAACTCACTGAAAACATTGGTACTAATTAGAAATTTTCTTTTTGTGTAATGTTTTTTTATACAATCACTCTGGAGGAACTTCCCCTCATCGTAGCTCAGAGAAAAAGAGTCATAATGAAGATTATTGATAGTTTCTTCGGAGGGATGAAACCGGTTCAGTTAACAAAGTGACCGTTTTCCTGAATCGAATGGTCGTACAGGTAAATTTTGAAGCTCTCTATAAATCCAGCTGTAATGCCGTGAGAGCTCTGAGAGCTAATCCTCTTTATGTGACTGTGAAATCAACAACATCTGTTTTCTCCTGTGTGTGTGTGTGTGTGTGTGTGTGTGTGTGGGCGTGGCTACCTCATCCTGGACCTGGTTCACCTCCACACCTGCCTGTAATCATAATTTCAAGAAGCTCGGCTCTCCTGCTGCTCAGCAGCTGATTGTTCTGCCTGTTCGGTGCTAAACGTCCCTCAGATTAGTAATTACAGGAAACCGTTGTTGGTTTTTTTTTTTTTTTTCTGTTGAACTTTTTTTTTGTCATCGTCTTCCTCTGTGGCAGCCTGACATCTATCCATCCTGCTCATCTGCCTCAACACTTCACCTTTAGTCACACTTATTTCAACCAATTCTCAGCTTCAGGGGTCCAAAATAACTGCTTTGAGGCTGTGGAGGGATCTGAGGCAGAAATCAGCACTGACACACGGAGAATGGACGGACTATCACTGAGGAAGGGTCAGGGTTAGGACTCCACTCAGCCCTGCTGCATTTTGTATTACGTTCATCCCTCCACTGGTCCATTTATCCCTCCATCCATGTATTGATCCGCTCATCAGTCCTTTCATTCATCTACCCTTCTCTCCATTTATTCCTTCATCCCTTCCTCCACACTTACGTTGACCTGCAGGGTGATCTCTTTGCTGCATCTATTGCGGCGGACTTGGAGGACCTGAGGTATGACAATCAGGACGCCATTTTGCAATTCAAAGAACCTGCCGTCAAGAGGAACGTCGTTCGCCAGTGTCTGTAAGAAAAAGAGAGAGAGAGAGAGAGAGAGAGAGAGGAGGGATTTCATGTTGTGGCACTTTGAATTGATTTTGTTTCACACAAAATGCAGATCTTGTAAATAATTCAGTTTTCAGATTTGCTTCTCTCCAGGCAGCTGCTGATTTTGGTTGTTCTCCGTGATTCTCGGGACAATCCATCACAGTCAACATTATGGAAGCTTTAATTTTCTGTCAGTTTTGGTATCGTCACCTGATAATGCAGCTGTGAGCAGTTTTGTTTTTTTTTATACCTCCATCAGTCAGGAGCTCATCCTAAAAGTGACGTTCTCTTTTCTGATTAAATCAGAATGACATAAAAAAAAAAAAGGACAAATATGGATTTTATGAAAAGACTGATATGACTTTTATTTTATTTCTCGTATTAATATTTCTGCTCTGCAGACCTCAAATGTCATAATTTCCTTGAAAACAACACCAATATTAGAGAATGTAATTTTTATTCATGCCACCGTGGTTTATGAGAGTCTTTGTTCCAGTTTAGACTTGAGGATGTGATCTTTAAACACATTTCCAAAGGAACAGAAGGAGCGAAATAACTTTATACGAATTATAGACACAAAGGGATGCATGTTATCTATAAATAAATCTGTATATGGTGTTTATACTTTTGATACTGTCTATTTACTTTAGAAGTCAGGACAGTTTGCTCTTAATGTGTTTACAGACTAGTTGTTTTTTGTTGATTAATGTGTCTGAGTGTTTCCACGAGGGATACGTAATGTAAATGGACAAACAGAAAGCTAAAACCATAAAGTCATCCATTTATTTGTTATTCACTTCTGTGCGGGCTTATTGTTATAGGAATGAAATGAAACCTTGAAGCTGCCTGGAGGGAAGAGAATCAATCTAAAAACTGGCAGGAAAGGCAAAGCAGCAGCGCCGTCCCTGAAATAACAGACTTTTCCATGTTCTCATCACAAGAGCGTGAAGCTGGTGTTGGTCCGGTTTTTGTCACCTGGTTGTTGTTGTCATAGTGGAACTGGACTTGGTACTCGCTGCCCAGCAGGGTGCTTTTCAGCATGCCGTCAAACAGGTGGTCAGGAAAGAGAAGCTCTTTAGGAATCACGTGGTACTTGAACACATCAGAGTCCTGGACAGAGAGGTACGGAGATGAATAAACAAGATACAGACGGCAGACGGGCGGTGAAATACAGTTCCTGTTTACAGATTTGTTTTCTCGTTCTAACGTCGATGGTTGTGCAGATTGAAAATAACGACTCTTGAATCAACATATTTCTTTGAGCGACATCACATATGGATGCTGAAGCTGGTTATGAAATATATTACGGTTAACTTAACACCTTTTCCAACCAGGCGTCAACCCTCCATGACATCAACCACTGATTAATGAGTTGTTGTTTTGTAAACCTTGACTTCGTAAATTGGCCCCTGCCATCTTCATATTTAGATTCCGCCATTTTCCTCTAAATCAAACGAAGAAGATTTGAAACCAGAGATCGAGATCTTACGCTCATCAGGAAAACATTTACGGAGCCAATAAATCAAAAGAGAAGAAGGAAGAAGAACATTTTCACTTGGGTCTTTAGATAGAATTTAGGTTTAAGCCTCTTCAGTAACGGCTTCACCCTCCAGCCCAGAAGTCTCCATCCGTTTTTATAAACAGTCTTTGGTTTAAACCAAAAGGTTTTCAGCAGACTCCACAGAATCTGCAAAGTTCCTGCGCTGCCTGAAAAAGATGCCTACGGGACAGATGCTGTGGGCTCTGTGGATTGATTAAAGAAAAACAAATCCTCCTTCCCACAGACAAATCAGCATAAACACTCGCTCAAACGGCATTTTACTGGGAATCACCCTGACTCTGTAGCTGGAACAAAATACTTTTGATAAATGGTTCAAGTCAAGGACACACACTTTTCCCGTAAGAATGAGTTCAAAGACGAGCTGATGGTTGGGAATGTTTGCTCAGCTTCCTCGCTGCGTCTGTACACATGAAAAACGATAACATCCAGCCCAATATTGTCGAGCATTCCTCCAGTGAGTATTGCAAACAAACCCTTCCAGGGACAGCAGCCGTTTGTGCACCGGCTCTTATCGTCTGGACCTACCAGGAGGGTGGAGTTAGCTCTGCTGAGGTGCTGCCTGATGGCTTCATCCGTCGGCAGCAGGAGGGTGAAATCAAATTCACTCAGCTCCTGCGACAGGTTGTACATCTGTGAGGAAAAAAAAAAACATAAAACCAGACACATTCATTTAACCTAAACAACAAACAAATCAGACGGACAGACGGACGAACAGTCGGACAGAAATCTCACCAGAACAAACTTTCTGAAGAGAGTGAAGTCTGAGGTGGAGTTCAGGAAGGCCATCAGCGTGGGCGGATCGGGGGGCAGATCTGAGCGAGCAGGGGCCAAAATCTGACAACATCCAGATAAATAAAGAATCAATCAACCGGTTAGGCTCTGAGAAAAAGCAAACACTCAGCAGCACGTAGAGAAGCTCTCACCTGGTCTATGATGTGAATGTAGCCGTTGGTTGCTGGCAGGTTTGGTGTGAGTATGGAGGCGTTTCCAACGCGGAGCACCTGGAACAAAATACAAAGTATTCTAAATATGTGTGTACTTTCTGCTGTGATAAAACGATGTCTCATTAGTGCCTCGTTTGATGAAACAGCTCTTTGTGTACACCTGAGACTGACAGCTCCAGTCACAGGAAGCCAGATTAATCTCCCATGTCAGAAAATAATAATCACCTGATGCTGCACAGACATGTTCAATAATGAAGAAACAAAAATTAATCGAGGCTGGAGTTAAACTCCTGCTGTTATTTATATAAGATAATTCAGCCCAATCAGTCGGCCTGTAAGTGTTATTGAAGCCATCAAAGATTTTGGGGAAATAAACTCCTTCACCTTCTTCCTGGAGTGAGATTTTTTACAGTGCTCGTTTCATTTAATTGGCCATGAAGGGAAACATAAAAGCAGCAGGTTTGTGGCAGAGTTATGTGCTGGAATTAAAACAACAGCAGGACGCAGTGACTTTGTGTGCAGCTTCCTGAAGTCACAGTCGGTACATTTACATTCGCTGTAGGAAGTCGGAGTTTACTGTAAATCTGCACGTACACACAGCAGGCTGGTAATGAGGTTTCTCTCCTGCTGAGTCACCTGAGTCTGGAAGTATCAACTGATTAAACTGTATGAATATCACTGAACGAAGCTCCCTGACTTAGTGTTTTCTTGTGTTGTTTGATTCACCATGACGGACACTACGTCTCCCAGCATTCCCTGCACCTCAGACAGGTGTAGGCGTTTAAACCACCTGAATGAGGCAGAACAGGACAGGACAGGTCGAAAGAAAACACGTTTGATTAAAGGAAAGTGGACTGTTGAAGGAAATGTGAGCACATATAATACCATGTTGAACACTGAAGAGCACATATAATGGGCTGCAGTGAGAAAAGCATGAGGGAAGAGAAAAACATACAGTCACAGGATGTAGGGGTGAAATGATGGAGCCACACATGACAAGTATGAAAACAGAGCCGTACAGGACATGTGTGATATACAACGGGGAAAGAAGGGTCGCATATAACACATACGATGTACAGCAGAAAGGTATGAGACAGGGGAGACCACAACCAGAGGGCCCGTAGGAGCAGATGGAGGGGGAACTAAAGAGAGATAATGGTTGGGAAAGGGAACCTAGTAAGCGACGGTGGCTTAGAAGAAAAGAGACGTGGGCCTAGAGAAAATCAGAACAGGGGAGACAGGGGGTCAACGGCCAGAATAGACAAACAGAAGAACTGTTTAAAGAAAAAAAAAAACAAAAAAAAAAAAACTAACCGATGAGAATGTGCCACGAGTAGAAAAGAGAGACCTAAGACGAGTGAAGGGTAAAGTCTGATGGTGACAGATAAAGAACAGGAAGCAGGTGGGTCAAGAAAAGGAGACTCTGCTCAGGATAGTGGACTCTAAAAAGAAAGGGGAAGCCCCAGGCTAAGAAAGGAGGCACCAAAGGGGTCTATAAGGAAGGGATCGGAGTGTGCGCTCAGACCCCGGGGTCCAAACCACTCAGCTGTTTGTTCTCTCTCAGATCCTTTTTTTCCTGAAACTTTGGAAGAACTCTGCATCAAATTTGGAGGATTGGAAGACCACGTTGGGCACCACTGCCAGACCTCATCTGGCCCTCTGCTTGGCAGTTGGTTTGAATAATGGGACAGTAAAACCTGTTTTTTTGACTCCTGTACTGTGTCGCATTTTGGTGCATTACTGTACGCGACTCCACCCTAACCAGCCCTGGTGACCTTTCATGACCTTTCACAAATACAAAAATGTTCCACAGCAGAAAACGCAGCACCAAAAAGCATGCCGATAGATCGCAGGTGTACCTGAAGTGAATGCTGCTGCAGCTAATTACTGTAAAAATGTAGTTGCGTTAAGGAATCTGAAGGTTGACCTCGTACCCTATTGACTGTCCGGGTGAGTTTCCAGTTTGTTTGCGTTAGATTTTTTTGGCACAAACTTTAGTTTGTGTTGCAATGTAAACACAACTGCATAAGTGTGAATAAAGTCTCAGCTGCCCACTTCATACCCCGCTGATGTTTTTGATCTCCCAGGAGGTGTGAGGCTGCAGGGTGGCCACCCGCTTGCCCACCAGCTTTTCCAGATCTTCAATAGAGTAGAAACCCGGCAGGATGTGGGCCCTGAAACCAAAAACAAAACGGTAACGTGCAGACTCACAACATGGATCCATGAAATCCAGGATTATAGAGGTGGACAGTGTAATCGGTGTTTGTGTGCGTGTGAAGTGACTGACTGCAGGAAGTGAGGCAGGCGGTGTCGGTGTGTCCAGAACAAGTTCTCATCTGAACTCATGTTCCTCAGACTTTCTCTGGCTGGAACCAGAACGGTGACGTTTCCATTCAGCATCTCATTGAAGTTGTCATGCTTCTAATCGAACACAAACACACACACACACACACACACACACACACTCATGGTTCACAGAGCAGTGGATGGTTTTAACTGTGTGTAAATCTTAATTAGACAACAGAAACTAGATTAGTCTTCTAAAGATATTTAACTGCACACACCTGAGTCAGTCTGAAGAAAGTGTACATTTTAATATTCACGTCCAGTTCCTAAAAAACAAAAGTTTAGGATTTACATTTTTCTGCGATCAGTCGTGGGAATAAATTGCGACATCTCTGAATGAGACTGATCTGAACAGCGATACCTCCAGTATTGAGCCGTAGCAGACGGTGCCGTCTCCAGCCAATCCTTCGGGACAAGTACAGGTGTGAGTTCCCATCAGCCGCATCTCACACTTCGCCTGAGCGAGGACACGAGCAGAAAGGCTTCATGGGAAATGTGTGTGCACTCACTGTTCTCTCTCATATTTTAAATGGATGACTTCTCACTCACGACACGAACAAGAACACTGAACATCAAAGTGTTGGGACGTAGAAGAAAGATTACTTTAATCTCCGGACGAAACGTTCAGGGATATTTGACTTTATGAAAAATTGGACCACAAACAAGAAGAAGCAGAAGAGCTTTGGCCGACCTCACTGCGGGGGAAGCTGCAGAGATCCTTCAGTCTGTGTTTATTTATTTTTGAACTCAGAGAAAATCATTTCCAGTAAATTATGTAACACAAAGGCTGCTTTGTAGAGTTTCAGGGGGGTTTGTGTTGTTTTTCCTGAGTCATGTCGACAATAGAGGTGTTGAGTGTTGACTCAGTCAGAAAGGCCACAATTATGAAAATAAAACCCGTCACCAGTAAATAAAACAAATCTTTGGCTGCCATGACATGATGCAAATACTGTGTGTGTGTGTGTGTGTGTGTGTGTGTTTACCATCCTATGGCAGCCTCCGTTCTTTTTCAGACAGGGGTTGATCAGGTCACACACAATCCCGTTGCCCATGTAACCTGTTTTACAGATGCACTCGCTCTACAGTGACACACACAGACACACAAACAGTTATTAACTCTTTTATTCCTCCATTTCTAGTCTATTCTTTGATTAACTAATTGGTAATTAGCTAATCATTCACAAATATAGAGAGATATTAAGAATCAGTGATAACGATGAGAAGAATGAATTCATTATTTAATAGGATGAAATACTTTACAGCAGGGTTACACCTAAGGAGCTCAAATTAAACATTTAAAAACCCCCAAAAAATAAAATAACAATGATAAAATAAACAATAAAACCCAAAGAAGCATAAAAAAAAAAAAACCTGTGCTACCCATTAAAAGAGATTACAGTTTAGAGAAGTGACTTAATGGCTGTTACTGACACAGACTCTCTGGTCTCGGCTCTTCAGGGGCTCCAGAGCTGATGGGCCCTGACAACAAAAGCCCAGGCTTCATTAGTCCTGAGCCGGGGGATCCCAGGCTGAGTTCCGGCTCGTAAGGCAACAAAAGCTCAGCAGCTGAACTGTGAGGTGCATTAAAAGCCATCAGAGAAATCAGAGAACCAACACTGAAGGTGCCAGAAGAAGGCGGCCGGGAGTCCCACAGGGAGCAAAGACCGCTATCAGCAGCTTCCTGACTGGCTCACCTGTCCGGGTCCGATGTGGTTACAGTCTGCGTTGAGGCTGCAGCCTCCTCGACTCTCCAGCTCACAGTTGTTGATCTCCACACACACACCGCCGTCGCCTGTCCAACCTTCATTGCACACACACGACGCGTTTCCTGGAGCCACATAAACGCACTCGGCCTGCAGAGACGTGGAGGAGAGAGAGGATCCGTCAGAAAAGAGGCTGACGGGGAGGCCGTGTGACCTTTAACCTTTCCTCCTTTACCCAGTTCAGCGTTTTACATTTTAATTATAAAACAAAATCCGTCTGTTATGTCCTCTTATGTGACCCTTCGGTCTTATTTGTTAAAATGAAGTGTTTTGATGATGTATTGTGTTTTTCAGTAGCTCTGAATATTTCATACATTTAATAATTTTATGACTTTTTAAATTGCTCATTTTAACTGCTCACTGGCTATTGATTCTTTTGTTCAATTAAAAAAGATACAAAATAAAAAGTGTTGACTTTAAATTGAGTTATGCAACTTTAAGCTCTCTATGTATTACTTTCATTGATTAATGTTGATGTACTTTGCACTGACTCAATACTGTTTGATCATTAGCGACCTTTGAAAGCTTTGCTAACTCAGGGGGACGCAGAAGCAGGAAGTCTTACGTTGGTGTCGCAGCCTCCTCGGTTGCTCTGCAGACAGGGGTTGATGGGAGAGCAGGAGTGGCCGTCACCCTCGTATCCATCCCTGCACACACACCTGGTGCCAAAACACACAGATGATGGATGAATATGGACTAACGGGTGTGGGGTGGGGTTGGTGGGGAAGGAGGGGGGGTGGAGGGCGCTGCACCGGGTCCACCTGCCCTGGTGAGCCGAAGGTTAATCTTCCTAAAGCTGGACATGAGGAGGCTACAGTAGCTGCTGCCGCCCTCCAGGTTCAAGTCCTGTTGCGGTGCTTCGCTCGTAACCATGGTAACTGATGCTGAACCCCTAATCCAGGTTGACGTCAGCGGCTCAACAGCCAAACTACCGACCAGTCAGAGTCAGATTTCTACAGGAGCCCAGCAGGGACAACAAGACAAGCAGTAGATATTTATGTAAATTTGTCTGGCTGTTATATTTCAGTCTTGTTTTATTCAGACCTTCTGAAAAAGTTTATCGCACTCAGTAACTCATTAATAATTATTCATTTTAATTGAACGCAGGCCCTTTAATCTCAGGGATGAAGCTTTTACTCTCTTCTTCATCACAGCAACTCAAAATAATTTCATGATAATAATTGGAAATAAAACTGAATCTCTGATGTCTTTGATTTTAAAAAAAAGAAGAAAAAAAAAGAGCCACAACGTTCAATATTTCATGAACATAAAAGAACGTTTTAAGTCCGACTGCCCTCGTCAGTCAGTCAGGAACTTAATTATTCGTGTTCTTTTTCTTTAATCCGACTTTAACAAATAAAAACAGTGTTTCTTTTTTGTCCAGTCATGTGAACTTTCATTCATTCATCCATCTTCTTCCTTTTATCCGTTTCCAGGTCACGGGGGGTTCTGGAGCCAATCCCAGCTCACTGTGGGCGAGGGGGCGGGGTCTCTCTGGACAGGTCTCCAGTCCATCACAGAGACAGACAGAGACCAACAACCACTCAGACCTACGGACAGTTTAGAGTCACCAATGAACCCAAACATGATGTCTTTGGAGACTCCACACAGAAAGGCCCCAGGCCGGGAACCGAACCCACCACCTTCTTGTTGTGGGGCAACAGTGCTGGCCACTATGACACCTCATGTGACAGTATTGTCAAGATTTCATCATGTTGATTATCACGTCTGGAATTTACATTTCTGACAGATATCACATTCAGTACTAATAATCAAAAACTTGTTATTGGCCGGATGTGTAAACTCAGGATGGACTGAACTAGTTGATAAAAAGCTTCATATTACAGTTTACCGCGGCGGTCGAGCCAAAAAATGAAAACATACCCTGGATATATTAAACGTTCTTCCCCACGGTCAGTCTTCAGAGGAAAATATCTCACTGCTTCACCAATGTGTTGCTTTCAGCCAAATTTGAATCATAATAAGAATTTTGCTGTTGTTGTTGCTGTTATAGTTCTGCAGGTACTGAGTGATGAGCAGAAATGTTGAGCTCACGATGGCACCGAATGAAAAGTCCAAATTTTTCCCCCTTTGTGCTTCTGGTGTGGCAGACGGGCTCAAGTCCGTTTATTTTTAGAACCTCCCTTCACAGCAGACCATCTCCATATAAAATTATTTACTGGGAACCAATTATTTCCAAGAGCACGTACGCTCCAGGTACTCCGGCTTCCTCCCACAGTCCAAGGACGAGCACGTTAGTTTGACTGGTGACTCTAAATTGGGACGCACTCGCCACCTGTCGTGTCCCGATTGGCTCCGGCCAGCTCGTAATCCTGACTGGACAGGCAGTATAGATTTAACGGCTGTTTCCGGTGTTTTCCTGCATGGCTCTCTCTGTCTCTCACTCAGCCTGTACATGACGTTCATCAGCTCATCGAGGTCAGATTCCCGTTTTTCCCAAACCTCCTCTGCCTGTCCTCCTAGCTCCATCCAAGACAACGGGGAAATAAAGATACAGAAATAAAATACAAATACAAAATACAAATTAACTCTCTCTGGGGCTCCTCTGTGGATTGTGACAACAACAGCTTTCAAAGGTTTGTCCCACCAAAAAGCACAATTCATCCTCAGTGAACTATGAATATCAGCACTATATGACGGCAGTTGAGAGATTCTGAACAGGATCAAATTGTTGACGTGACCAACCAACCAACCAACCAACCAGCAATCACACCCCAAGAAATCATAAAGAACAAAAGATTTATGGACTAAATTCACTGAATCTCTGAGAGGTCACAATAAAAGAGCCAGATTTATACGGGCTGCCGAACCTCAACATCTTCCCTGACTGACTGTTACCACATAAACAATGTCGGACATTTTAGCTGCTCGTCTTTATCCAAATCCAGTTAACAGAGCGAATCCACATCCAAGCTGCTCTGCAGACGACACGAGGCCGTAATAACTGTCAAGTGAACGGGAACGAAATGAGCGCGTCTGATCAACCCCCCGGAGTTTGAAGTGACAGCTGGATTTACTGAGGAGTGTCGGTCTGTTGTGTTGCTGCAGAACAGCCACACTGACACTCCGTAAACACACCGTCAATATGAAGATGGCGACAGCTGCAGCTGCAACAACGAGTTCTGAAGATGCACAACGAAGACGAGAGCACAAAGACAATTCACCGCTGGAGACAAAGACGGACACGTTTCAGGTTTTTGTTGGCTAAAACTAACACTGATGAACGAAATGACCTTGTAGTTGTGGTTGTGTTGTCTTACTTGGTGAGCAGTCCAGTGTGTGTGCAGTATGCGTGGATGTGACAGTGTTCCTGCAGGCCGTCAGAGTTGCAGGGCGTGGCCTTCCTGTCGCAGCTTTCCCCGGAATAACCCTCCAAACAAGATCCTCTCCGACACACGCCGCCGCTGCCAGGACGGTTATCACACACACCGTGGACACACTGGCACTCTGAAGACACACACATCATCAGTTCAGCTCACAATAGTGGGCCCTTGCTGGAAATTTAAGGACACAACTATATATAATAAGTAAGTAAAACTCAATCATCAAGCAATTTTCACCCATAAAAGTGTTGAAATGGGACGATAAAAGCAAATAAAAAGAAATAAATTAGAAAGATTTGTGTGTTAAATTGTGTTGAATTTGCCTTTTTGATCTATCTAGTTAAAGATTTCTACACATGCATCAAATCCAATTCATCACCAAATATACAATCCTGATCAGTTCAGTCAGACTTTCTAAAGAAATCGATGTAAGATAACATAAAATAAAATAATCCAAAATTTGACCGACAGAAATGTAGAAGAGATTGGAATGTGAAGCCGACGTTAAAGCCCTTATAGCATCTAATCATATTTCTGATTCGTCCAGCAGAGACACACGTGACAGTAACTGTAGAAGGATGTGTGTGTTTTTGTGCGACACTTGAAGTGGAAACGGCGCGGGCTGCTTTTTGTCGACCGAGACGAGCCGTTACCTTCGTCACAGCTGGCTCCGTGTTTGGTTGGATCTGCGCAGATGTGGCAGGCGACACCTTTGAAGCCGGACTGACAGCTGCACGAGCCGTTGCCGTTGATGCCGTCAGAGCACTGCATGTGGAAGGTAAATAGATAGATAGATGGATGAATAAATAAAGATAAAACACATTACGATTAACACGGCTCCTGTGACAGAGCGGATTGCTTGTTGCTCACCTTTCCTTTGTCGTAGCAGGGATGCTGGAATCCTCCAATACAGGGCTTACAGTCCGGACCGTAGAAACCCGCACAGCACTCTGGGATCTGTGACAATCAGGGGGCAACAGGCGGGTGAAGGAGGGTAACAGTAAACAGATCCCCTGACGCAGGTTTCAGGATTTACCCCCTCACCTTTTTTTCGATCTTGCAGTATTTGGCGCAGCCTTTACTGAGCGTGGGATCCAGAGGAGACGTGACGTAATCACAGCCGACCTGATGAGTGTCCTGTTCACGCAGAAACACAACGAGCGGTTGGCCTTCTGTTCTCCGTTTTATTGGCAACCATTTAAGTCAATTTATCTCCACATTTAAGTAAGAAATGTAAAGCACAATTTCTGCACGCTACTCTCAGAATAAAAGTGATGGAATAAAAAGAAATGTCATATGTAACATTTAACTGTTACAAAGTAGTCGTAGAAATTAATCTGCTATATTCAAAAGAAAAGAGATAAACTTTTCACACTTCCTTTCTGTGTATATATATACAAAATATGAATTAATAGCGAATGACTGCAAAGTTAATAAAAGCCATGGCCGTGAATTTTAGGGGGAAGTGATGTGATGATGATGTATTTACCATTTCGGTGGAGCCATCTGGACACGCCGTCTCATAGAGGTAACTGCAGTGAACACATGGACCCTAAAACACACAATCAAACACAATACTTACAAGAATCCTTCATCTTTACGGCACTTAAATCTGAGGGGTCATGAGGTAATTAATCAGTGAGCAAAAAGGAAAAACGAATGTCTGATTCCAGATTTCTGTCTTTTTAGTTATTAAGGGGAAACATTTTTTTTTTGACATTGTATAGTGTCCATGAATGCATCAGGCTGGAAAGTGTTTCATGAAACATTATTTATGTCTGAATATCCAAAAAACAAAAATCACATCATTTCTAAAATCTTCATCGTCAGTGAAAATGAAATGAAATTGAAAACGGATGAATATTCTGAATGCTGATAGTTTTTGAAGTCATGAATTAGACCGAAACAGAGATGTTGTGGTTCATAGTCAACACCTGATCAATACAGAAGCAGCAGGTAACCAAATAACCAGTTTTTGGACCGGACCTGTGGACATTTATCTTTTTTTTTACTGCAGAAATTCACTTCCTGAAGTTGCTGCATTACACAGAAAAACGTCTAAAAGGAGGAGTCAAACTTATACGGCTAAGACCTGTCTCCATCTTTATCTGCACAGAAAAATAAAAGATGAATAAATCAATCCTGATAACAGTCTGTGCACCGTGAAGCTGGAATTTTTGTCTGTTATCTCTGCAGTTTGATTCATTCTGTCTTCTGCGTGCTCGTTCAGAGTTTAATGAGACTATCGGCCTTTCTCCTCTCACCACACCGATCTTGCTCTCCGTGGTGTCGCAGCGATGTGGCAGGATGGGGAGGATGGAGGGCGGATACAGCAGCCCGTCGATCACGTGGATGATCCCATTGGACGCCACAATGTTGTTGGTAACCAGACGAACGCCCTTCTCGCCCAGCAGGATGTCCCCCTGGAGAGAGAAGGCAAATGTTCACTGTGAAGACGTCAGTAAACAAGAAGAACTACTGCAAGAACTTATCAGAGACACTTACACCATCAGACAGGCTAATGGTGACGATCTGATTGGCCATCGTCTGAATCCTGGGAAGACCGAGCAAGTCGTCGACTGTCAGCTACAGACAGAAAAACAACATCAGACTTTTCCAATATAAGTAAGAGGGGTCATCATCCACGCTGCTCTGCAAAACTGTGACTGTGTGAGTTAGACAACTTTTCTAAGGTTAGTCTCTATATAAAGACATTTATTTTTTAATTACATTTTTACAGCAGCGGCCACAAATTAACTCCAAAAGGAAAAGAGGAATATATTGTAATTATTTTTTTTAAGACACACCTGAAAAATAATGAGGGTGCACTTTAAATCTAAAAAGCTTTGTCAGATTAGACCAGTAGACTATTTCATGAAAGTGTGTTGTGGCCTTCTGGATCAAGACGTTGCAAAGAAAAGTATTTTCTTCACGGCAGAAGACTAAAGAACAAAAGGACGTCGGGTCAGGGGGGTCTTACCGCCGCCTGGGAGAAAACATGATGTCTGAGGAGCTCCTGCAGTTTGTGTTTGGCCTTGAAAAAGAGCAGAACATCCTTTAATCAAGTCTGAACACATCATAATAATAAAAATATAGAATATCAGCAGATTTATCCTCTTAAGTTTCACACGTCTGTTTTCTGCACTGAAAATGAAATGGGACTGAAGAGCTAAGAGGACAGGACTCTGTGTGTCCTTACATCGTTCAGCATGTACAGGATGCTGCCGTCTCTGGCTCGGTCCACAGCTTCGTTGGTGGGGATGAACACGGTCAGGGGTCCCGGACCCCTCAGCGGAGGTGGAGACCCACAGTTCTACAAACACACAACAAACACATCCGATCGGACCTGACGGGGGGATTTACTGCTGATTCCTGTTTGAATCTTTTCCAACCAATTTGACCCACCATGACGTCGCCCATTCGGTTTGTCAGCTGCTGTTTTAAAGCCTTGAGTTTGCAATTTGGCCGTCGCCATCTTGTTTTTAAGCCAAAAGAAATCATATTTGAATCTGAAGTCTAATCCCATTCAGTGGTACAGTCTGTCAATCACACTGTAGGCCCGCCCCCAAAAACAGAATCTGCTTTATGGTCTATTTTCCTCTAAATGGGATCATCATTTAACTAATAAATAGTCTAGTAAAGTAAAAATCCCTTTTTTCCCCTCTGAGTTGTACTAAAACATAAAATAACAGAAAATAATTTCCTGTAATTTGGAGCAGCAGCTGTCCTGAAAGTCCGGGCCGTTTCATTTCAGCTCTTCTCATGTCGGGATGAAAGCCCAGAAAAGAGATACTCACATCAACCAGAGACAGGAAGCGATTATATTTTTCATCCTCAGTCAGAATCTTTGCGATCGTCTTATCAGCAAACTGGACACAAGAAGAAAATGGATCCAACATTAGTTATGGATGATATTCATAACTATTTTTAAAGCGGGTTCTATTTTTACACCGACTCATTAAGGAAGATGTGATTCTTTCCAAAAACAGACAAATGTACGTTTTGTTTAGCTGGTAGGATATCGACACACAACAAACCGGCTCTGTCTCATCTGTGGTTGAATGTACAAAATGACTTTAACATTTTGAGATGCAAATTTGAAAAGGTCGTATTGATTTGGATTTACTTTACTTTATTGGAAGATTTAATGTATTGATGGAATAAAAACCTCCTCTTAGGAGGGAAATCTATATAAAAAAAAAAAAAAACATGCCGGTGAGGGATATAAAGTTAGACTGAACAGTTACGAATTCATTTTTATGACACACAAATACTGAAAAGCCCCCCCAAAGAAAAGAAAATTTACTTTCTGTTGTGTGTTTTAGTTAACCTCAGTGTAGATGTGATGATGTATCTGACGCTTCGTCTCACCTCTTCGTTGCGAGCAGGCGTCATAGAGATCATGTTTGTGATTGGCTGGTCGATGAGGTGGATGATGCCGTTGGCGGCGGGCAGATCCTCCTGGACGATGGTGTACAGTTTCCTGGGGTTGGACATCAGGATGAACTTCTGCACCAACAAGAGACGGAGAAACCATGAGAGGTTTCTTTAATGGAGTCGGTTCATTTGTGTTAAAATGTTCCTCAGAGAAGATCATTATCACATTAGTGTCTCTGAAGTGCATCTTCTTTTTCTAAAATTTAAATCATATCCTCACTGTCCTGCTGCAGAGCTGTTTACTCATAAACTCATGAATATATAACATCCGGTCCTTTTTATTTTGTTTTGGTTTTTTTTTTTTGTCAAGATGAGTTAGCAACAAATGGCTTTTAACATTTTAGGAAAAAAGATTTTAACCAGAAAAAGGAGGAGTTTTGTACCAAAGCCACAAATTTGAAGGTGAGTTTATGGAACTCATCCATCTTCCATCTTCAGCTAAATTTATTTATACACAGGCGGACACACAGACACTTTACAGTCAGCTTGGACAAAAAAAAAACTCTGTCGCACATAATGCAATAAAACAGAATTTAACTTGTCCTTTAAATACCTGCAATAACTGTCTGTCTGTCATATCAGGCTGTCACACACACACACAACTGATATGATATAAATAATCAGTACAGAAGCTCCACCTACTCTCTCAAAGCTACCAAACAGGAAACAACTCAACTAATCCTTCCTTGTTCACGCCTTCATTCTTCATTCTGACAGACAGACGACAAAATTCACCTTTAAGCCAAAACAACTTCAGCTGCCGGAGGACGGCTGCGAGAACAAACACTGGGATTACTGGAAACTTGGACATCGACCTGCCACAGGCTCCACATCATAAACTGGAAGAGCCACAACTCAAAGCGAAAGTAATTTCCAAGGAACTTCCTGGACTGACTGCACTTTCTGTCTGCTGCGTTTTCAGCTTTGCTCGGAGACGACATGTCTTCCACACTGGAGAACGATCTCTCATGTCCCATCTGCCATGAAATCTTCAAGGATCCTGCTGTCCTGGCGTGCAGCCACAGTTTCTGTAGGTCCTGTTCTGACAGGTGGTGGAAAGGAAAACACCAGTGGGAGTGTCCGTGCTGCAAGAGTAGATCATCAGTGAGGGATCCTCCTCGTAACTTGGCTTTAAAGAACCTGTGTGACGCCTTTTTACTGAAGAGAGATCAGACAGCTTCAGAAGGATCTGAGTCTGTCTGCAGTCTGCACTCTGAGAAACTCAAACTCTTCTGTCTGGACCATCAGCAGCCGGTGTGTGTCGTCTGCAGAGACTCAAGAGCTCACAAAGGCCATAAATTCAGACCCATCGATGAGGCTGCAGAGGAACACAGAGAGGAGCTGCAGAAATCCCTGAAGCCTTTACAGGAGAAACTGAAGCTGTATGGAGATGTTAAAGCAAACTGTGATCAAGCCGCCAAACACATTAAAGTCCAGACCCAAAACACAGAGAGGCAGATTAAAGAGCAGTTTAAGAAGCTTCATCGGTTTCTACAGATGGAAGAGGAGGCCAGGATCAAAGCTCTGGGGAAGGAAGAGGAGCAGAAGAGCAAAGTGATGAAGGAGAAGATCGAGGGCCTGAACAAAGAGATTTCAGATCTTCTACTGACCATCAGAGACACAGAGGACGAGCTGAGAGCTGAAGACGTCTCATTCCTGAAGAACTACAAGTCTGCAGCAGAAAGAGTCCAACATCACCCCCTGAAGGAGGATCCACAGCTGAACTCAGGAGCTCTGATAGACCAGGCCAAACATCTGGGTAACCTGACCTTCAACATCTGGAACAAGATGAAGGCCCTGGTCTCCTACAGTCCGGTGATTCTGGATCCAAACACTGCTGACTCAGAAGTTGTCGTGTCTCAAGATCTGACCAGCGTGAGATCTGGAAAACAGCGGGAGCTCCCAAAGAATCCAGAGAGAACCAAATTCTCCTGCTCGGTTCTTGGCTCCGCAGGGTTTTGACTCGGGGACTCACAGTTGGGGCGTTGACGTTGGAGAAAATATGGACTGGGAACTGGGTGTGCTGGGAGAGAACGTCCAGATGAACCCACCTCAGTCTGGACTGTGGAGGATTTTGTTTTCCGACGGGAAACTCACAGCGTTCTCCACATCAGGCTCGGAGAACGATCTGCCCCTGAAGGGGAAGCTCCAGAAGATCAGAGTCCACCTGGACTTCCAGAAAGGAACGCTGTCCTTCTCCAATCTTGACACTAACGCACAAATACACACCTTCAAACACACCTTCACCGGCACCCTGTTTCCGTACGTTTACACTGAGAATCAGCACCTACTGAAGATTTTGCCACTGAAGGTCTGTGTGACGGCGAAAATCCAAAATTAGATATTATTCTGATCAGGTATCTTCTTGTTAGATGTTAAATTTGTCAGCTGATTTTTGTTTACATCAGCCAGCCGAGTTTTAATTCTGTTTATTTTTAGTTCTAAGTTTTGTTTCGCTTTGCTGGGAAATTCTGGATTTGGGGTTTTGATGCATGGATATTCGTAAGTATTCAGATGTCATCTTTAATTTATAATAGACTTGTGTCTTCGGTGCCTTACCGTGAAGAATACAAACACATTTCCAGATAAAATCCTCCATTTACTAAAACAGAAACTGACTCCAGCTCCAAATCTTTGTATGAAATATAAAACCTTTCTAGTCTTTTATTGTTTGTGCTCTGTTTGGTGGAGAACGCTGACATTTGTTATTTTAAAGTAGAATTAGCATCTCATCTGTTCGTCCTTGAACCCAAATGAATGTTTTTACCAACACTGAAGACCTTCATGAGATATCAAACTTCCAAGGCAAGCATTGAGTTTCTTTGTGTAATCCTTTACCGTAGAATTCAATAGTTAGATGTGTCACGTGATGTGGACTCTGTATTAATGCATCGACCTGCAAATATTAATAATTTGAATACATTTTAGAATAAACCAACCAGCTGCTTCCCTTCAGAATGCAGCCGAGATATCTTATTCATTCCCCCAAAGCCTGTTTCTATTTTCGATACGTACCGAGGAAGCTTTTGCAACCATTGGTCATTACCAGGCCGGCCGTCATTGCCTGATGTTGCAAATTTGCAATTTATTTTACGTGCTATAATTAAATCAACAATCTCCAGTTAATTTAGCATCTGCTTAAAAGCAAAAACACAAATAATTAATTTTTTATACAACTGTGAATAAATTCAGGGGTTAATCCTTTTTCACTGATCATGATGATGATGATGATGATGATGATGATGATACAGATGTTTGCGTTCTTCTTCGTGTGGTTTTTTTTATTTTTTATTTGGGTTAAAAAAATTCTGTGAGGGCTAAATTTAATATGGGATCATGAGAAAATTAAGTTTTCACTGCAGAACGCAGACAGAATAACGGAGTTATTTAGAAATTGTGTCTGTCTTGTCTTTCTCAACCTGCATAAAGGTTAACAAAACTGAAGAAATGAAAATAATTTTCTCCAGCGGAAACCAAATCTATAACTTGAAAAGAACTCTTCTTCGTTATTGTGTGGACCAATATTAAAATAAAATAAAATAAATAAAGCTCAAAGAAATGTACGTGGTTCTCTTCTGATCATTTTTAACTATTTAGTCATTTCCCATCTTCAGGAACATGAGAGGATTAGCTCCCCTTTTAGTTCAGCTTCTGCTGTAAACCCTGAGTATTCTCCGTGTATTTTTGTAATTATAGATGAAAAAGAAAATTATATGCAAGCAGCTGCTGCCTGGATCATTTCTCCTAACTCGTCCGTAGACGGGTGCTGTTACCTTGTTGTCTTTGCTCCTCATTTTCCCTCCTCCGTACAGGTTAAAGTCTCGTCCCTCCAGATCCCTGAGGAGGTGCTGGCCCAGGATCAGGTGGTTTTTACACATCAGCTCTTCATCAACACCCTGCAGATCAAAAATAAATCAGTAGATCAACAACCCCGAGACTTATTTATTCCTAATTTTGTTCCCGGTAATGAGAGAAAGAAGGTTATCTGAGCTT
>CM068494.1:26638191-26725691 GCA_034769265.1 Remorina albescens
GGGCCATCAGGGGGCGACACCAACGGGCAGGAGAATGACATCAGGTTGGATTGAAGTCTATTGGAAAATGGCCCTACTTCAATCTTCAATAAGAGATGACATTCATTTTTGGAACGACGGCCTCATTTAGAGGAAATTAGGCCAGAAGGCTCCCTGTGACGGACTGACGGACTGGCGGCCTGTCCGGGGTGTGTGCCCCCCCCCGCTGCCCAGTGTGAGCTGGGATTGGCTCCAGCCCCCCCACCGTGACCCAGAACCAGACAAGAGGATGAAGATGAATGAATGAACCATAAAGCCGTAAAATAATCAGAATGTCACTGACAAAAAACAAGATGGAGGAAGCCAGCTGTAATGTAAATGGTACAGTCAGACAGACAGACAGACCAGACAGACAGACAGGTGAAAGACAGACAGACAGACAGACAAGTGAAAGACAGACAGACAGACAGACAGGTGAAAGACAGACAGACAGACAGACAAGTGAAAGACAGACAGACAGACAGACAAGTGAAAGACAGAGAGACAGACAGGTGACAGACAGAGCAGACAGACAAGTGAAGACAGACAGACAGACAGACAGACAGACAAGTGAAAGACAGAGAGACAGACAGGTGAAAGACAGACAGACAGGCAGACGGACAGATGGACAGACAGGTGAAAGACAGACAGACAGACAGACAGACAGACAGACGGACAGTCAGATGGACAGACAGTCAGACAGACAGGTGAAAGACAGACAGACAAGTGAAAGACAGACAGACAGACAGGTGAAAGACAGACAGACAGACAGACAAGTGAAAGACAGAGACAGACAGACAAGTGAAAGACAGAGAGACAGACAGGTGAAAGACAGACAGACAGGCAGACAGACAAGTGAAAGACAGAGAGACAGACAGACAGACAGACAGACAAGTGAAAGACAGAGAGACAGATGAACAGACAGACAGGCAGACAGACAGATGGACAGACAGGTGAAAGACAGACAGACAGACAGGTGAAAGACAGACAGACAGTCAGACGGACAGACAGTCAGACAGACAGGTGAAAGACAGACAGATAGATGAACAGACAGACAGGCAGACAGACAGACAGACGGACGGACAGGTGAAAGACAGACAGACAGATGAACAGACAGACAGGCAGACAGACAGACAGACAGACGGACGGACAGATGGACAGACTGGTTGTCTGTTGTTGTCTTACAGTCAGCGGTTTGCTCAGCAGGGGGATGAACGCTGTGAACGGTCCGTTGTGACTCAGCAGCAGTGAACATCCTTTCCCTGAAACACACAAACACACACACATTCACACCGAAGGTCAAAAAGTCACAACAACAACAACAACAAGAAACTTTACACCACAAATAATAAACAACAAGGATGTGACAGATATTGTTCTTTAATTAACTACCTGACCTCAATGAAAACAAAAACAGAGACGTTAATACACAAACAAGTTGACTTATTGATGACAGTGAAGGACCGTAGATGTTGAAAAATAACAATAATTCATTCATTTCAATGACATTTACAGGAACAGAAGGAACAGTCCTGTTCAGTCCGGTTGGAATAGAAGTTTCTGTTAAACATTTTGTTTTTATTTGTATTAAATATGCAAATACATTTAAAAATGTGATAAATAATTTAGAATCTAATTTTACTGAATGTAAAAGATTCATTTTTCTTCTTATTTGTAAGATTATTGTCACATCATTCTTCCAACGGAGTCATTTTACAATCATGATAAAATATTAATCTTTGGTCTATTTTTCAGCCGCGTAGGAGAATCAGGATAATTTCACTTTATTTCTTATGTAGTTAATTAATTTAATATAATTGTCCTTTTCAAAGCAGAATCCAAAAAGGTAAATCATTCAAACATTAAACTGAATTAAACTCCTGACTCGTTTCAGGTCGGAGCATCATTTTAATTTAACTTTTTTTTTTTTTTTACCGAACAGGTTGACGGCTTCGTTCAGTTTTCCTTTCAGGCTTCCCGTCCTGCTAAGCTCAATGAGCCGCGCCATCAGGTTACCATAGCAACGCCGGCCATCGCCAATCTGACCCGCCTCACACACACACCTGAAGGAGGGAGGAGGGGGGGGGGGGGAGGGGGGGGGGATAATGAATGGGAGCTGAAGGCATGAAGATAAACAATATCTGGCATCTTCCTTTGGCTCTAAACTAAAACCTGGTCCTGGTCCTAATCCAGGACCAAGACCTGACAGCAAGAGAGATCTGGGTCTAGTTCTGGAGAACAAAGAACACCAGCTGTAGATCCGGTTCTGGTTCTAACTGACTGAAAGAAGAAAGACAGATTGGAAAAGTCTCGCTCTGGTTCTCTGGAGGTCTGGTGGTCTGGTGGTCTGGTGGTCTGGTTCTAGACCTTGTCTAGTTTTAGTTTTGTGTCTCTAGTTCTACAGAGCAAAGGACAGTCGTGTGTATGTTTTTGTCTGACCTGGGATGTCCGTCCAGGCCGGTCTGACAAACAGCTGAGGGGTCACATGTGTCTGCTAAACAAGCAGAAACCAGCTGACAGCCAAACTCTGGACTGCCACCTACAGGAGACATACCGGACATACACTCACAGCTGGACTGGGGAGAGAGGGGGGGGGGGGGACGGAGACAGACAGAGACAACATCAGGTTAAACATTCCTGGATTGTCTTCATCTTTGACTTTACAAGTCCCGGTTCACCCGGTTCTGGTTCTGGTTCTGGTTCTGGTTCTGGTTCTGGTCTCCTCACCTTGTTGGGTCCTTTAAAGACACAGACGGTGGAGTTGAAGGGACACCCTCCGTTGTTTTCGGAGCAAGGGTTTCTGGGTACGCAGATCCTGCCGTCGCCCTCGTAATCAGGCTTACAGGCGCAGGTGACCTTTGACCCCTGCGAGGAGCACTGTGCGTTGACATCACAGTCCCTCACCGAACAGATACCTGGACGGGAAAGAAGCCAGCGGTTAGACTTTTAATGGTGTTTAGCCGTATAATGTCTGACCCGAGAAATAATGGAGAGAAAATCTAATTTTTTGAATCTGAAGTCTTTATTCGGCCTTTTAACAAAATCAAACAAACAAAATAATGATAATAATAATAATTTTTTGCAATTTGGGGCATAACAGGAACATTTCCCTTTGGTCATCTGTAACATCTAAATTTAATTTTTTTCTCTCAGATGGCTTTTTAAAAACGTCCATTTAAACGAAGCTCCTGGTTTTTAGTTCCGGAGACAGAATTTATTAAACAGGATTCTGGTTTCTGGCTCCTGTTCAGTCAACTCCAGCTCTGCTTCCACATCAACATACAAAATGAACCGACAGATCGAACCAACAGCAGCTTAGAGTCAAAGCAGCGCTCACATAAAGGAGAGAAATCAGAGTTAAATGGTTGTTTACTTGCGCATTTTCCCTGCGACATCTTTCGGTATCCGGGCAAACATTCACACTCTGCAGCGTCTCCTTCTCCTTTACAGTACGAGTACGGGCTGCATTTACTGCACCGGGTGCTCACTATGAACACACAAACCAAACACAAACACAAACACAAATACAACAGCAGATCAGTGCAAACACAAACCGTTGTTGTCGTGTATCACTGTTTTACGTACAGTCCTGTACACAAAAGGTCACAACAAAAAAACAAAACAAAACATAAAACCATCATAAAACTGGTGAACAAGTTTGTGACAGCTATATTCTTCTTTATTTAACCACCTTTATGCTCCACATCAACACTTCCTTCCATTTATAACAAAACTTTTGATTAAAACGAATACACAAAATGGTTTATTAAATAAAGTGCGTAGAAAACGTAAAGTCTCTGAAAACTTAAACTGGAGAGAAGAAAATCAATAAACAATGTTGGATAATAGCAATAACTTTATTAAATTACAGAGATATAAGAATAGTCCTGTTCAGTCCGGTCAGAATGGGAGTTTCTGATTCAGCTAAACTTTGTTTACACTTTTTATTGCTTAATGTTTATATGTATGTTCATATTTAAAGTTCCTCTCCTCTCTCTCCCCGTCCTCATCCTGCAGGTGATGAATCATCACCATCCCATGTTCCTGTAACGCCTGCTGCTCCCACAATCATCTTCATGAACTCCATACAGCATCATTTCTATGAACTTCATGCAGCATCATGTTCCTGCCTACACCTGTTTGAATATCCCCTCCTCCTGCTCTCTTTCTCTCCCTACTATACCCAACTTTCCCACGTGCCTCCTTCTCTCTCTCTCTCTCTCTCCCTCTCTCAACCCAATCGGTCGAGGCAGATGGCCGCCCCCCCCCCCCGAGCCTGGTTCTGCCCGAGGTTTCTGCCTCTTAAAGGAAGTTTTTCTTTGCCACTGTCGCCGAGTGCTTGCTCATGGGGGGATCTGTTGGGTCTCTTTTATAGAGTTTGGTCTGGACCTGCTCTATATGTGAAGTGTCTTGATGTAATTTTGTTATGATTTGGCGCAATATAAATAAATCTGATTTGATTTGATACTTGATGTATTATATTTACATTAGTGTCACAGTCTTCAGTGATTCTGCATCATATAAAAAAAAAAAAAAATTTGATATTATTTAAAAATAATGTTAAAAACAAAAATCATCTAAGAGAATAAAAATAATTTCACTGTATTTGTTGTTTAGTTCATAAACTTAAAACAAATAATATTCGGTCTTGTATCTTGTAACTTGTAATAACACTGATGACCTCTCCTGACTCGGCTCAGGTCAGTGTATCATTTTTATCAGTTTTACTGTGGATTTTATTTCAGCCTTTGACTGACTCACTGAGATCTGATGTCCTTGGACAGTCAAACTGCTTCATTGTCATCTAGTCGCCTGTAATTGTTACTGTGAGCTGAAACAAGCTCTTTGTTGATCTGGTTAGTGGAGCTTTTGTGAGGCTGATCTGTAGAACTCGCCCTCCTCCTCCTCCTCCTCCTCCTCCTCCTCCTCTCCTCCTCTTCTTGTGTTGTGTGGAAAATAATAATGTCAAACATATTTTGATCAAGAGGAGAAAAACTGAATTTCCTCGCACAAGCACACAACTGAATACCAATCAGAGATAATGCATTTGTCCTTTCAGCAGAGATGCAAATAAAACCTCATCTATTATTGTGTCCTCTCTGTCAATCAGACAAACTATTCATGATTGATACAGATATTTTAATCGTTTGACTAATTCTACCATCAAAACCAACCGATCCAATTCTTACACATTATTTGTTCGATTGATAAACAGCATTCAGATTGTTTTAAGTGATATTTTTTCTCTAACACTTTCCAGTAACATGAGATTATCATTATAAAAAGATAATCCCAACCCCATAATGTGGTCCAATAGACTCTAATCCAGATTGTGGTGGTTTTACCTTGGTCGCAGCGTTTCCCGGTGTACGGCGGTTGGCACAAACACTGTCCGTCCCCCTCTGGGCCTTTATTACACACTCCATGTTCACAGTCACACTCTGTTCAGTCACAGAAACAGTTAATGAAAGAGCTGACTGAAGAGATGAAACCAGAGGTCAGAGGTCAGAGGTCAGAGAGCTGGAGCGCCCACCTTTATCACACTTTTCTCCGTAAGCGTTCGGATTCTCACACTCCTGACAGGCGAAGCCAGAGAAGCCATCCTGAAGGGATAAAGTTTTGTTTGTTACGACTTGAGATTTCTATTTCGCAATATCGCAAAAAAGAAAGCAACCGATGTTCTTCGACAGTGAACAAACAAAGACATGAATCCAGTCACACTAAAAAAAAAACTTCAGCAGTGGGCTCAGTTTGGCATCTAAAATTCATTGGTGTCACAAAAACACATAAACAATGCTGCTCTCCAGTTTCCCCGACAAACAAGTAGGAGAGTCACACGAGTGTCGGCCGACTGGGATGTCACCCGCCGGTCTGTGAGCTGCCGTTATGAAGTTCTTCATTTTGATGTTGCCATGTTGGTTTTTTTGAAACCATAGCTGTAGGAGAAGGCGGTTCTGATCGGGTCTGGACTCTGTGCTGTCACACAGTAGCCCCGCCGTAATTCATCTCCTGCTTTATTGTCTATTTTCCTCTAAATGAGGCCATTGTTTAAGAAAATTAACATAATTTAGTTCTGAAAAAGGTTTGGAACGAAACACTGAGACTATAAACTCATTAGAGAACCATTTACTGAGCTAATAAATGAGGTGAGAAATGTTTTCCCGTAGATTTCATTACAATCTGTCTGCTTTTTACACCCCTTCAGATCAGGTCAGTCAGGATACTAACATCACAGATGCAGGTCCCGTTGCCGAGGTCTCCGTCGGAACAGGCTCCGTGGAAGTTGCAGGTCTTCCCGGACCAGCTGGGACAGGCTGCAGACAGACAGGAGGACAGGAAGTCAGACAGAGACGGGTGACTCGGTCTGTGGCGGTCCAGCTCCTGCTGATGATTTTTGTGTTTTGGGACGTTTATGAGTTCGATTCCCTGCTGTTGAACCGTCGGCCTCTCTGTGTGTTCAAGTACACGCTCAGGGATGAAACCCCGTTGGCTGGTGGATCCCATTCAGATCATAATCATCAAATGTGAACCATCAAAACATCCTAAAAATAAACATAAATAAAACTACATTTAAAGGCAGAAGCTGAGTTTCTGTCTTTGAATGAAAAAGCTCGAGATGACTCAGTACTGATCTTCTTCTCCTCCATGTATAAATAACACAATCCAACATGTCTGCTTTCATTAGTTACCAAGCTGGCTTTAAATCACATTTAAATCTGAAGCTGATTCTCCACCATCTCCGTGTGTGCGTTTGTGTGTCTTACGGAGACACAGCGGTCCCCAGTGTTGTGGGCAGCACTGCGGCTGCATGAACCTCTTCACGCAGACGTGCTGACATCCATCCAGCTGCTTCTCTCTGCCGCCGATCTGCACCACGTAACTGCAACACAAAGTGAACGTGAGGTGAAGAAGCTGCTCTGCAGAGTCGTGAAACTGTCACCACGTTCAGGTTTGTGAGCATTCAGATCTTTTACCTGCACGGCAATTTAATTTAAGAAGAGACTCCATTAAGGCTCCGAATGAAAGCTCCTACTTTAGTAAAAGTTCACCTGAATTGGCAGTTAAATGTATTTAAATGACCAAAGTTGTGTTTTGTTTTGTCCCTCTGGCTGATTAATGTATTAAATGAGATCCCAATGTGTGGCCATCTGGGATAAAGATATCACTGTGACACAAACCTGCGTTTTTACGTTTTACTTTTCACATCACTAACAACTTGTGATGATCAGAAAAGTAACACCGGTCCTCCTGCAACCACTCGAGCCACAAAGCTTTGAAACTTTGGTTTAAAATCTCCAACAACGAGATGTTTTCTTAGGTGTGATGCATGAGCGTGTATCCGTGTAGGTCACTGCTGCCTGATATCTACCTGCAGTTGGTGGTGCTCACACTGCTGAAGCCATGTGGGCAGCTGCTGGTGACCACGACGGCACAGGAAGTGCAGGGGGAGTGTATGTCCATCCTCTGTGAGACATCACATCGCCCGGGGGGAGGAGTCTGAGGGGACAGAGGCGGGTCTGTGATCGGATGCCCCGCGTACATTTCAATCTGACAGCACTTCCTCATTCTTTTTTTTTTTTTTTTTTTTTACTCGGAGGAGATTAATCCTCTCAGGTTTGGTCCTAACAAGATATCACCCCCTTAAAAAAAAAAAAAAAATAACTGAATTAACAATAGAAGCTGCGAAGTCACTTTTTAAAAAACTGTGTTTTATTGTTTAATGTATATTATTGTATATCCTGTTGGCTGATTATATGTTTTACATGTAAAACTTTAACCTGCATCATAAGAAAAGTAAACTCAAGTGAAGCACAGAATAAGACGTCAGAATCACCAAGTGTGCTGTTGAAAAACAAAACACAGTCGTGTTTCTGTATCAGCCTGAAGAGAAAATCTGAGTACTTATCTGAACACATTTCTGATGCGAGTACATCCCTGAACATTTAGAAAACCATCTTCAGTTTCTGTATCTGAATAATGACGTCACTTTACAGATCAGTGTTTCTTCTTTTAAACTGATGGTTCGTTCCACTCACAGTAACATACAGAAAAATAGAAAAATGTGCCAAAGCATCTGCTGCCAGGTGAGGCTCTGAAACTCAACAATTTTCACAGTGATTTGAAAACATCAATCCTGAGCAGCATTCCAGACCCTCCGGGGTCGATGTTGCACCATCAGGTCATGTATCTCTAATTAACTGACCCCAGTATTTTCCTACGTTGATCCTGTGACACTGTGATGATGATGATATATAGCAGATAAATTTTCTGCTTTTACTGGGAAACACTTTCAAACACCTACCAAGAGCAAAATCTAAAAGGTTTCACCTGTTGGGTCAATTTTAATACCACATTTTAAATTTGGTTTGATACCCGGCTGTCGCTGTGTTAAAAGGCAGATGAAGCTAAATGCGCTGAAGGATGCTAAGCTTTGTCCAGTTGGTGTTCAGCATGAGGACTGAGGACCAGACGTGGTCAGACCTTCAAGTTACAGCAAAGCAAACTGATATTTATCGGCAGTATGTTTGGAACAGACATTCACGGTCCTCAGGAGATGGGCCATGACATCACCACGAGGTCACCTGTCAGATAGCATTGAACTGGATTTCAATAAGATTACTAACACACGTTTATGTTCCTGATCTCCTGATTTTTGACCTGTACACAACATTTGCATCATCCTCAGCTATACTTGGTATTTAGTGCAGACGGTAAACATGGCTGTGGTTACATGTGACTAACTGCAGCCTCTTTATTCTATTCTTGGGACTAAATGTCAGGATGTCTGGTTGAGTCCAAATATACAGGAAGCAACATAATAAATCTCTGGAGTCGACTTTAGACTTTCCTTTCCATTCTTTTTTTTTTTTTTCTAAATCAGGCCTCTACTCTGCCCCTTAAAGTCACCTGATGCAAAAACTAACTCCATTAGGACACATTTTCATTCATTCAGTGACCAGAAATGGCTTCAGGGTCCGTACAAACACAAATACTCTGCGAGTTCTCTAAAAGAATGGGAAGAGTGTGATTTTATTCAACGGAGTAAAGTGCTCCACTTCCAATTCAATAATGTCAGGGAGAATAAACGGATGATCCAGAATCTCAGTGTTGAGGCTTTGGTGTGTTAGTTGGCGCGTTACCTGGTCCTGCAGGGACTTTTGCACACAGAGCAGCAGCAGTAGCAGAAACATGGCTGAATGTGTCACATCCAGGGGAAAAATAAATCCAGCGACCAAGCGTCTTCTTCGGCCAATAGAGGAAAAAAAACAACAACAACAACAACAACAACAACAAAAAGCTGTAGAAAATGTGTCCAGGCAGTCAGATCTGACTTTAGTTTTCTCCTCTCATATCTACTCTGAACCTCGAGCCCAACCTGCCGCACTGGTCACAGGAAAAAACACTCGCATAACTACATCCTCTGTGCAAGAACAACAAAAGTATTAGAAAACAGTAGATTTGTATTCCAGCAGTAACAAGTGTCACAAAACTCAGAGCAACCTGTCGCACGGATAAAAATTAAAAACTAAAAAAATGGAGATAATTAGTTAAAATCTGAGTACGGCGTGGATCCAGGCAGCGTTGGGATTATCAGCAGCGTTCATGGCTCATTCGGAGTCGGAAGGCAACAATTCAAGTTATGTGGGAACTAACAAATTAGCTGTCGGGTCAGTGTCTGCTGAAAGCAGAGAGCCACCAGAGAGGCTGGTCCAACTGCTGGCGTCATGTCTTTTCCTCTCTAATCTAGAAAAAGAAAAACAAGAGAAACTGGCACCTCCTGGAACTTCCCAGCAGAGGTCATCTCCTCCTACTAACTCCCCTTGTAGTAACACAACACAACAGGACTTGGACATTCCACAAAATGAACGGTAGCAGCAGAAGACCGATGTGTGACTGTTGCACGAGGACCTGAAGACCAGAGACCACCACAGACCGCCACAGGCCCTAAATTGGGGGTGTCAGGATCAAACATTATGCCCCTTCGGAGAGGAGACACACACTGCACATGTTGGATGTTTTAATATATTGGTATAGAGGCTTTATTATTAGTGACTACCTGAACGATGTTATATGTTTTTAATGCCAATCAACAGTCACAGGATTCAACAAAAGCTGAACATATGAATAAACTTTAAGGCAGCACTGTGTAATTAAACGTGAATGGATTATATAGATCTATCGATAATAAATAAAAAATCTGGTCAGTCAGAGCATTATCATTAGCACCACACTCCTCCTCAGTTTTATGCTCCACATTTCACCGACGTTTGCTAATCATATAAGATGTAAAATGTAAAATGTTGAAGGAACCTTTAGCGACTGATGGGAGAGTAAAATAATTGAAAGTGAATCAAAATTAAAAAGTGAAAAATTGACAGGAATAAATTGTCTTGTCGGACCGTTTGTTCTGGTGAGGAGCTGCTGTTGTAAATAAATCCTTTGAGACATTAGACTTTATATTAAATACAAAAGTAAGAGCAGGTTACAATATTGTGGCCTCTAATGATGAGTCTGTCGAAGGAGAGGAAGTGAGAGGTTGTGTGAAATCTCTTTCTTCCTGACAGGAAGTTTAGGACCGAATTCCTCTCCTGGTCGCCCCCGACGGGACAGCGAGGTTTGGACGGATTTCCTCGTCAGCTGACACAACTCCTCGTTAGCTTCGAAGAATGAAAGGGAACCAATGTGAAAGCCAAGTTTCTTTCCTGTTTTAACTCAGTTTGGACTTGACGAACAGATGACAGACCCGGCGAGCTGAACCAGACCATTGAGACGGGTCAAAGGTCAAAATGGAAGAACACAGAACAGAACAATAGCAGGAAGCAGGCCGACACTGAGGGAGCTGACGGCTAACTAACCCAGAGCTTTAATGCCTTGCTCACTGGTTCTGCAGCGTCCTCACAAATATCCAAAGCTTTGTGACACTAAAAATGACCCTAAATTCTTTGTATCAAATTTTAGCCACCATAAATAAACTGGTTTACTAACGCTGGAACATCAAGTCCAACGGCAAAGCCTTAAAAAAAAATAAAAATAAAAAATGGCACCAATGCTGGTTTCTGCCGTTGGAAAGCTCCGTTAGACGGTGAGAACAGACAGCTTTGTCTCGTTTAGATACACTGTAGAAAATCTAAACTCTGGGTGGACTCTGGTACATCTGGCTGGAAAGTTACAAGTTTGATGTAATAATGACGCATAAAGTCTATATTTGTGAAGAATTGTTCAACACAATAATACAGCACAACTGCTGCACCTTAATTTCCATGGAAGTAATCAGTAAACTCTGCCCTATCTGTGTTTTAATTCAATCTTCCACCATGATGGTGTACTTAAATATTATTATTTTATATATACATGCTCTAATATTTTTGAAATATTTCTATTTCTCCTTCAATTCTGGACCCTCTGTAATGAACAGAATCTCTCAGTATTTCTGATTTTACACCTTTTGGATGAGAAAAGAGGCCAAGAGAGAGACATTAAAAAGCAAAAACTGCTGAAGAGTGAAAAAGCAATTTCCTCCTCACAGAATATCAGCATGTTTGTGTATTACGGTGGATGTAGTTTGTTCCTGTGCGATGTGATCTCAGAACTCTGTGCTGCCTTGAAGACTGATTCAGTCCACGACAAACAAATTCATTCAAAACAGTGTGAAGGTCGATATGATCATCGTAATCTTTGTTGCGTAATGACAACAATAAAACACGCATACACAGACCGACACACACACTGCTGTCTCCTGAAGTGGGAAAAACATGAATCGGAGTAAAAGAGAGAGAAGCCTGAACCAGAGGTCATGGGTACGTCTTGGCCTGTGTCCCTGTGACCGTCTCAACCTCAACAAATGGACCAAATCAGCACTCTGGGCTGGAAAACAGCCGAGCAGACAAAAGAGACCATGACAGATAAGGGGAAGTGAGAAAGGATTTACTATCAGTGTCACATCCCTCAAGTGTTCCCTGGTGTCTTTGTGCTTCGACTGTTTATGACAAGACACCAAAACTGGACTCAGCAGAAAATCCAGATCAGCTCAGGTACCATCGATCTGAAGGTTCAACAAGACTGAAACCCCCCCATGAATCAGAATCAAGGTGTTTTCAGATTTTTTTTTTTTTTTTTTTTTTTTAAATCACACACAGAACAGAGATCACATTCTCTAAACTCCATGAGACAGGTTTAATTTGTGACTCAATCATTTTCCTGCTGGGAACTCTTCATCGATCAAACTGCAGCTGCGTCTGCGATGCTGACGGCCTGCATCGGCCATCTGCTGCTGAAAGCCATATTTAGTGCTTTACAACAGATTCATGGCGGCGCGCTGGGGCGGCGGTTAGCCTCACAGCAAGAAGACCCTGGGGGATCAAACCTCAGGCCTCCGGCAGTCCCAAAGACCTGCAGGATGAGGCTAACTTGTGACTCTGAATTCGAGATGCGAGTGTGAGCCTGAATTGTTGGTTGTCTCTGTAGGTTGGTCCAGAAATAGACCAACCTGTCACCTGGACACCAGAACATATGAATGACACCAAGTCTTTGAGATGCCCTTAGAGGACAAACATCCATCCATTACGGAAAGGCCTCAGGAATCAAACCCTGACCGTTCCTGCTGTGAAGCCACACCAGTTAAAAGAGCAAAATAAAACTAAAGACCAAAAAATAAAACAAAATCAAAAGTACTAAAGAAACAACAGACATCAGGACGCGGAAGTGAAAAAGTGTAAAAGATGGAGCGGCTGCTGAGAAAGAAAGCTCAGGAGCCGTCACACCTACATTCCTCACATCGCCTGAAGAAAAACTGAAGTGAACCAAAACAAAAACCCCAATTACTGGATGACCAGAGAGCTCAAACACAAAACCAAAATAATAAATGTAGACAAAAAAACCCCTCTGGATGATGCAGGACCATCTGGGGCCAGTCCACCCCAGAAAGACTGCATGCTGGGGGGCAGGAGAGCATCTTCGCTCTATCGTTTCTGAAAATAACTCTTAACTTTATGTGGAGAACCAAGTTATGAGATCTCACTTAAAAACGTTTAGTTTTATTTCATATTAATTTGAATTCAGGCAGCGGTGATGACGATGATCCTGTTAATACAGAAGTATGTCAGCAGGTATGTTGATAAGTTATATGATAAATATCCTGATGACAGAAAAAAAAACCGTTAAAAATGCTGTGTCATGTCTTCTTGGCACAAATTCCTTTAAAATCCTGTTTCTCTCATAACGTTTCCCTTGATAAGGACTAAACCTGAATTCTTTCCTATTGGTCAGTTGACCCAATGGAAGCCAATCAGAGGTCAGATGGTTGATTCTGCTGATCAAACGTTTCCTGGTACAGTATATCTGCCTTCGGCCTGTTAAACTCTCCCCAAAAAGGAAACCGGCCGAGCTTCATGACGAGCAGACAGGAAATAGAGGAAGTTGAACGAGTTGAAAGGTGGCACTGAGATTTGTGCTGCTGAATCGCTAAGTCAACAAAACCTCACTGAGCGGGCAGAGTGACAAACTGCTGACTTGAATGTTTGCTGGATTCCTCGTTTTTTCAGTTTTTAAGATGTTTTTTTTTTTTTTTTTAAAACACGACTAACTAAACACCATTTCAGGGCTTTCCAGGAAACTTTCAAAGGATTGAAACCGTCCATCAAATACGCGGAACAAACATCTAACAACATCAAAACGTACCCTGTTAGATTAATACAGAGACGAGCGAAGAATCTTTGATAATAAGCCTCGAACATCTCATCCTCAACATCTTTAATCTTTTAACAGGGAAGAGAGCGTACTTAGTTTAAATACGGCAACAATATGGCTCCTCTTCCGCTGCTCTTTCATTACACCGCATCTCAACTGAACAACCATGGCAGCAACCAGACCGGATCTCCTCCTCCTCCTCCTCCTCAGGAAACATTCCTTTTCAACACCAGACTGAAATAATATTCCAAAATACATAGAAGCACCATCTACAGCTCCATCTTCATCCAGCTTAGATCGTCACATAAAACAGGATTCATCAACTCTCAAAGTCATCAAGAAGGAAATTATTGCTGAATAATGCAGGATGACTGAATAATATATTCATTATAACAAGTCACTGTATGAGTATAAAAAATTTAACTATTGGATTAAGCGAGGTTATGGTGAATAATCAGTTTCCAAGATGTCTGGATTCAATAAAAAGCTGTCATGTCAGTCCATTATTGTTTCAGCTTGACTTTCCCACAGTCAAACTGGTTTTCTGGTCTAAAACGCTGCATCAGCTGAACGACACGTCGTCTGCGGTGAAATCCTGCTGATTTTTCGAAGAATCAAACCACCGTCGCTCAAGCAAAGAGAAATTATTGTTACTTTTTTTTTTTTTTCTTTAATTCAGTGGCGTTCCCCTTTTAAAGAGATCTGTAACATGGAGAACACTGGTGAAGCCTGGGGGGGGGGTCAGACTGTGGCCGCTGTCCCACTTGTCAGCAGTAATGTACGAAAAACATGACAAACAGAAGACAAAGAAATTATACGCAAAATGATAAAACTAAATATGTCGTTTCAGAGTTCCATGTTGCAAATATCACCAGAACCTTCATGTTTAGTACAAAATCAGCTTCAGGCTGGAAAACAAGTCCGTCCCAAAGCAACAATTATATTCATATAATATTAATAAAAAGCTTTAGTTTACAGTTCGGTAATACTGCTTCATTTATAATGTGCAAAGAATAAAATGTTCAGAGAGCAGATTGTGCCGAGCAGCTCAGTGTTTGTGTGTGTTTAAAAGAAAAGTCCATCGTTTTGGGGAATCCTTTTGTCTCTTTGTCTGCAGACTGAACACCTGTAACAAAAATGGAAGTTTATGAAAGTGATTTTTTTGGTTTTACATAAATGAAAGGGTGTAAATTAAACAGCTCTGGAGTTACAGTAGGAACATGGATTATTTTGGTCCACTCGAGTTCTTGCAGTTTCTCTTTAGTTCTCTTTGTGCTGAACTCCACCAAACGTGTCGTGGACCTCTCTGTACTTCACATACAGATGAGACTGACATCGTTCTTCTCTGGAGACGACAGAGATCAAGACGATTTACCAGAATGACAGACTGTTTCTTTAAGGTAATGTAGAACTCCTGTGGACTGTCTGCAGCGCCCCCTGCTGAGCAAAAACAGTTTGTCTGTCTGTCTGTTAAAGAGGACAACTGATAGGGTATCAGAAAATCTGCTCCATGTGGGCCACTTTAAAAGTCCACGAAGTTGCTTCGGGGATTTAGGCAGCCCGCTGTTGACCGCGTCCTTCTAGCCCCCCCCCCTCTGTTTTTCATTGGCAGACACTGAAAGGCAAGTGAGCACCTCCCACATCAGATCCAAAGAAGTTCGCCCGAAGATGTCGGCACGCTTCAAACGAAGTGCTTGTCAGATCATCTAACAGCTTGTGAAACAACCTGCCACCACATTTTTCCAGCAGCAGACTTTGACTTCCAGAAGAGACCGTCTGAAAACGTGTTTGAAAGATTCATGAAGGTGAGGCTGCAGAGACGCCTCGACTTCTAGTGCACATATTGACAACAGGCAGAGGAGTCAAACTAGTTCATCTGAGACCCGCTGAGGCGTCTGTTGGGTTTAAAGATCTCATGAAGGGAAGGTGCCAAGCAGAGATTCTGTCCATCAGCTGAGCCTTTAAACTAATCAAGCCCTGAATCCATGTGTAGTATATCCCAGTCACATGACCCCTTCACCTGCCAATCAGCTCCTGCTGATACAGAAAAGGCGCCGCCGGGTCCGTTCAGCCGGTGAGCTCTACGGGAAGCTCCCGGCTGCAAAGCGCCTCCCACTGGCGAGCGAGCATCGAGATCAGCCTCTCCCTGCTGTCGGCTCCCGGGACGAAGACGCACCACTGGACCTCGCCCTCTGCGCCTCCGCTGGCTCCGCCGCCTCTGAGCGAAGCTTCCTCCCCTCCGGCGGCGAAGTGGTCCATGGTGAGGTGGCAGAGCAGGTCGGGGCCGGGCAGGTCGTCGAACACCAGGGTTAGAGCCTGAGGGTACGTCTGGTAGCCCAACAGGACCCGGTCCAGGTCCCGGATCCTCCGAGCCTCACGCAGCTGATAGCGTTCCCTGAAAGAAGACATGATGAAAATGATCGGTGGCACACTGTTAGTGCCCATCACAGTAATCTGACAGAAACTATCCTATTTTTTGTAAATGACACATGTAATGTGATTACTGAGTCATTTTCAAAGACATTTAAAGTTAAAAAGAAAAGCAAACCTTTTTTTTTTTTACATTAAAAATTAATAACAATGAAAAAAAAAATGTAAAAAGATTTTTTCTGCACGTGAAAGAGGAAGCTAAGTTGTGTGTCTGCTTGATGTGGCTCAGAAACAGTGGTGTGCTGTCGTCAGGGCAAGCAAGGCAAGCAGTGCTAGTCCAGTTAAAGCAAAAAAATAGGCAGTATTTCCGCTTAGGTCTGATCTCTGAGCAGTTTTCTCTCCTGTTCAGCGTCTGTTGCCTCTCTGTGGTCATCATGTCACTTACTGCCCTCCTGTGATGGCAGCAGTGTTTTGTTCCTGCATGCTGGCTTCAATTCCAGCTCTCATAGCTTTCGCTTCTGTTTTTCACTGAATGTGATCGAGATCCTGTTGATTCAGACTGCAGCTCGATCTGACGTGACAGTAGAGCAGCTTTCTGTGGGGGTTTCCACATTGAGGATAATCCTGAATTCATAGTTAGCTACAGTCTCAGTACGCACGGCAAGCTGTCCTTTACTCAGCTCTGCTCCTGCTCAGAGGTTTTTACTGTCTTCATTGATTCATATTGATTTCCTTCAGTGTGGATGTTTGTTGGTATACAATTTCTGTCTATTGCTTTTCAAGATTCAACGTGAAATCAATCTAATTTCCTCGTGCTTGCCTGTAATTTGAATTAATGGATGGATCTCTATCAGCTGTCTGAAGCTTAATTAGATTCCTGTTATTTTTGGATGGTGCTCTCTCTGAAACACCAAAACAGTTGCTTCTTATTGTGAGTCAGACAACTGCAGAGGAATAGTAACAAACACATCCCACACGGTAGTTTCAGCTAATGATCTCCAAACTAAGAGAGAGTGATGCAGCAGATCTGCTCTGTTTCTGCCTCCGGGCTGATAAAACTGTTGTTGCTTCAGCAGCGTTTCTCTCCGATGGCTCTTTCAAGTGCCGCTGTTCATTAAAAAAAAAACTCATTTAGGATTTCAAATGTTTTGTTTATGAGGGAGATAAACAGAGACAGGTTTAAATCTGGGTCATACTTTCCCACTGCAGCAGTCATAGTGATGAATAATTAAAAACAGCCTTACACCTCTAAACCTCTGCCAACACCTGATTTGATCAGTGACTCAAACAGGTCAGGGTTTGTGCTCACAAACTTCCCCGGCTGGTAAAAGGACAGATCACATCAGACCTCAGGGATAAACAACGGCCATCTTCCTGAGCCCAAAGCAGGAAATGGTCACAAAAATGGCGACCACTCAGGAAGAAATGCTTGCAGCTGTGCGGTTGTTGTCAGCCAATTCAAAGGGTTAAAAACACAGCAATATTGGTGATCTGCAACACGGAAGCTCCTTGAAATTGTAAATGGTGTAAATGGGACGGATGAGTTAATCCCTGCTTATTTAATGAGAGCAAAATAACCCACAGTTATTATCATGGTTATTATCGGGGGAGCGACAGTACGGGACACTTCACTGCTAAAAACACATTGTGCAGCGACAGATTTCACTACAACTTCTATTTCGAGGAGTCAGCTCTGGTTAATCATGATGTGATTATTATGATTCATATCACTTTTTCTCCTCAGTGGGACTGACTCGATGCACCAGCTCTGTTTTTAGGCTTCAATGAATATTGATTTCATCTGTTTGTTTGTTTGGTTTTTTTTTTTTTGAACGCGCTCCCTGAGACTGAACCGTCTACACAACACACACAGTATCTCGTCTCCCAGTCACTGTCTCCTCTTCTTCCTCTTTTCCTGCAGCAGACGAGCACAAACACGAGAGGACAGCTTGTTTTGGTTTTGTTTTTTTCTTCCTTGCTGCCAAATTACAGCTCTGCTCCACAGGGACGAGACGACACATTTTATTACTTTACTGCTAGGCAGCCTCGAACCAGTTCTGCTTCAGGTGTGCTCACCTGGAGGGAGGTTCTTTGGCAAAGTCGGGCAGAGGATAGCTGATGTAGTCCTCATCCAGTAAGAACACATCAGTGCTGGTCAGGATCAGGGTCCTGGGCTGGAGCACTGGAGACGGAGCGGAGCCTGAAGAGGAGGAGGAGGGGCCTGAGAGGGCGGAGCCTTGGCTGGGAATCTGGACCTGGAGGAAAAAGCAGGAAGAGAAAATTATCATTATTTTTTTTAAACATGAGAAGCACTGCTTTGGTGTTTGTGTAGAAAGAGCTCCAGCACACAGAAGGTCTGACCTGGAAAACCAGCAGGTACAGCAGGACATTAAAGGAGCGTGACGATGAAGATGCTGCGCTGGCCGGAGTCTTCCTCTCTGCCACGATGAAGGTCAGGTCTCCCATCTCCTCCTCACTGGGATAAATAAACTTCACCCTGCTGCTGTGGACCAGCTCATAGTTCTGCATCTTACCTGCCAGAGGAGACAAAGTCACATCTGTCACCAGATAATTTCTTTTAACTGAGCGCAGATACAATCAGAGATGAAATGATTCACAAATCCCCATAACAGGGCAAAAACAAGTTTTATCTATTATCATAAATTAAAACTAATTATTAAACGAAGTTCTTTAGAGATATTGCATTCGATGCAGAAACGCATAAAGGGTGTATCTAAACTCATAGCAGTGTTCATCATTTTATAATCTCAATATTAATATAAATTGGCACGTTCAACAACAATGACAACTACTTAGTTTCATTTTCCACTCAGATTGATTTCCATCAATTAACTGTCCATCTATTACCCACACAGTCAGTCAGGGTTGGAGGGGGAGCCAAGGGTTAACAAGCTATATCATTTTTTGTTGGTCATCCGTGTTTGTTTGCATCGATCACGTTGATGGCTCAAGAATTTTCTTCAGATTTAAGTGATTTCTTATAGTATTCTTCATGTTTGTCCAAAGTCTGGAGTTCAACAAAGGGGGCAAACTTTAGGAGTACAAAACAAAACTGAACAATAATAATTACGATTGGCAATTATATAATAATTATTAAACATAAGAATAATGATACACATAGTTCTTTATTACCAAGAAGTGAGATTTCCTCAAGTATTGCAGCTTCTTCTGAGTGTTACTTTTGAAAGAGTTGGGTTGCATTATGTTCAAGAACGCAGCACTCACTTCTTGAGTGTGTTGTGTGAAGGATCAACAGCTAATGAGATTGTTAAAGATCCCCTCAAGAAATGTTCTGCGACACAGAAAAATATTCTGCTCGGAATAACAATTTACTTCTGCTCTCATTTTTCCATTTCAAAGTGAAAAGTGGTGGAGTGAAAAATAGACTTTAAAAAGTCATCTCTTCCTCCCCCGCGCTGAAAAACTGTGCAGACACGTCTTGAATCCAGATTTGAGGAGAGTACATACTTACCATTCAGGAGATTCATGTGAAAACAGCTTCATAGCGTCACTTAATTGTGAGCAGTGGGGACTTGAATGTAAAAAAGAGTTTCCCAGAATGTTAACCTGTGTTTGTGTTGGTGAACTGGGAGTAGAAGTCCTGATCTGACGGCTCTGGAGGAGGAAGCTGCTGCTGCAGACTGAGAGCTGACATCAGCTCCTGAAGAAAGACGCCCGTCCCATAACTGTCCCTGCTGAGACAGCACACGATGTGATCGGCCGAACGACCTGCAGAGACGATAAGGGGGTGATATGGAGTAAAATCAGCACCAAGCAGCAGCTGAGTATCTAAACTTGTACGATTAAACTGACCCACAACTCTGAAGTACTGATCGAACAGTCCCACGTTGACAGACAGCAGCTCGGACAGCCTGATGGACAGACAGCAGCACAGGAAGACGTCTGGATCTCCAGAATCTGTGATGTCCAACACTGAGGGAGATAAAAGGGAGGAGAAATTTAACAAAACTGTAGACCTGCAGACTCCGCTGTGATCATCAGACTGCGATATCCATGGAGCAAAGAGCTGAATAACAAAGGAACAAAAAGAAACCACTGTTGTTCTTCGACCTGAACTATTTTAGAGGTCAAAACACAGCAAGCTTTCTCTATTGATTTGGATCTCCACTAGGTTAGCATTACTCCTTGACTGGAGAAAAAAAGGCCTATAATTTCAAGTGATTATGTTAAAAAAGGGAATGTAGCAAAAGCAGCAAGAGAAAGAAAAAATCTCCCCTGACATGATGTGAGATCTGTATTCACCCTAACTAAATGATAATATCTGATCCTGGTACCTGAGTGATGGCCGAGGGTGGAGGCAGAGTCCTCCAACAAGAAGTAGATTGTATCAGTGGAGAGCAGCAGGCAGCATGTGAGCTCGGCCTCAGGAGACTTGTAGAGAACCACAGACAGCCACAACACCTGTCTCACCTCCTCCACCTCAGACTAATAATATAACGTAAAGAAAAAATTGTTTCAGAAATCAGCAAAACAACTGTGAAAATATCTTTGTGAAACATGAACAATGTTTTAAGTAGATTAAAGGTGGGAGAAAAGATGGACAGAAGAAGGACTGGGCTTCATTTCATCAAAAATCACCTGAGAAAATGTGACTTGAGTCAATATGTCCCTCAAGAAGTCAAAGAGGGAGAACATGTTAATATTATCAGCTGAGAAAGAAGTAATTAGAGAGTGTTTTGCCTTCTCAGTAATAATAATAATAATAATAATAATCTGGACAAATACATTTCTGTCTGACATTTTTTTGATAATTGCTGCTAAATTAAAGCATTAATTAAGAAAGTAATGAGTATATTGATTTTTTTTTTTTTTTTTTTGCAGCCCCACCAAAATTAAAACTAGAAACAGCTCTCATTTATTTTGCAAAAAAAAAAAAAAAAAAAAAACAATTAGCAAGGCAGCTGGAAAACAAAATGCTGAATTTAACAGGACTGAAAAACACACTTTGTATGTGTGTGTGTGTCCTACCAATGCAATATATCTCTGGAAGAAAGCCAACAGCTGCTCTCCTCCAAGCTGAGCCAGGAGCTTCAGTCCTGGGGTTAGACCTGGGAGGAGGTGGGGGGACGGCTGGTTCTCCTCCAGCTGGAGATGAGAGGAGTCCCAGCTGTAGGGGAGAAAGGAAAAGGAAAGGGGGAGGAGGAAGAGGTGGGGGGCAACAGCAATGGTCCCACATTTATCTCTCTGATCAACGCTGTAGAGCTGCTTTGTAAGAAGATGACGACTCCCTGATGTTCCTCAACTGATGAACAGAAAATAAGCCCCCCCCCCCCCCCCCCCCCCCCGAAGCCAATCAGAACAATTTTGAGAGAAACAAGTTGGATAACAAGCTCAAATTTGATCAAAATCAATTTTGCCTTTATCGTGCAGGTGGTGCCATGTATTTCTACTCATTTAATTACTGTCACAATAGATGTGTGTCAGTTCTGGTGTGAGCCAGAAAATTTTGTAATGGAGACAGTTTCAGAACAGCGTCTTTTTAAACGTCTTGTTACTTATCACCCTAAATATAGCTGACACTGCTCTAATCTGTAAAGATTAAATTCTGTCTGTCAGACTCACGGTTGAGGGCTTATATCTCAGCTTCATTGATAACGTTGATTATTCATGGATTGTTTTAGAAATATAAATTCTGCCAAATAAATGGCCCGATTGAATGAGAACAAAGTGTTCACAGTGTGAAACTGGGACACGCTGTATGGCCTTGATCAAACAACAATTGTGATTTTAGCATGGTACTCATGAGAAGAAATTAAAAAAAAATAAATGTTGGACTCTTTGGAAATCTACCTGCTGGAACTGTGGGATTTCCTGGTACTGGTACAACAGCACTGGTCTCTGGATCTGTAATGGTCTGAGATCAACAACAACAAGGAGGAGTAAGAAACCAAAAGGGTTCAGACTAAATGACACGACCAGCTAAGAGAGGAAAGATCTGAAGGTATGAACAGGTGGCTGCTCACCTTGTCTTTGTTCTCTTTGGTGTGGACAGGGCCTGCAGGGTTTGGGCAGAGCCAACATCTTCAGCCCCTCGAGGGATGCTCTCCGCTGGCTCAGCTCCACCAAGAAGGAGCTTCTGTCCGGGGCCAGAGGGAACATCAGCAGCAGCCTTTGGTTTCCCAGCAGCAGCTCCACACTGTGACTCCCCCTGGACACGACATGATGGCAAAAACACAGATCCATTTTACTAGTGTTAAAAATTACAATCAATCAGTAAAATTATGCATTTTTTTTTTAAAAAGTGATGAAAAGTACGCCTCTGTGAAAGTTAAATCTCAGGCAATTTAACTGCAGATTTTTGTGGTCTTCAGGAATCTACAACTAGGTCCAGTTGTCCTAGATTCAACGTTCTAAGATTAGAACCACGACCTGGATGACTGAGAACGTACAGACATAAATTTGCATGTTAATTTATCATTTATATGGATTCTGAATCAGATAAATAACAATTAGCATAAATTGGAGTATTAAAACAAGTATAAAAATCAAACAAAAATACTACCAGACACAGACAGCTCATGCTGTATTGATTTATTTTACTTTGAATCCTGGAAAGTTTACTTCAGACAGACATGTAGTTGACAGAATCTCCTACCTGTGGTGGTGTTTTGGGCCGGGGCAGTGGGTGTCGCTGGTTCTGCCCCCCACCTGAGGAGCTCTCTCTCTGGGGTAAAACATCACAGAGCCGAGGGGCACACGGACCAGCCTGCTCCAGGAGGACGACGAGTGATGAAGGTCAGCGTTGCTCCTTTCTCTTTCTGCCAACTCTTTGAAGTCTATCTTCAGCACCCAGAGGTGTCGGTGGGTGAGGAAGAGGAGGGAGGACAGGCGGGGTTCTTCTTCCTGGGATAAAATGTCTAACAGGAGGGGGTGGATGTCGGATGAAGAGGAGGTGGAGGAGGGAAGGAGCTGAGCAGGATAGCCTCCCTGGGCTCCTTGACTCTCCTCCAGCTCCCAGGAGTTGATGAGTGACCGGGGGAGTATCTGGGGGATCTGGAGGTCTGGGGCCTCGAGCTCGATGTGAGACTTTGCTGCCTGGAAAAACAAGTGAGAAGGTTTTTGTCTTCCTGGTGCTCACACGTCCAGTGAAGTGATCTGGATCTTGTGCTGTTCACTGACCTGGATCAGCGTAGCCAGCTCGGTCCTGGTCTGCCGGAGAGCCTCGGCCTCGGAGAAGATGTACCAGCGGGTGGGAGCTGACTGGAGCCCGAAGGCGAGGCAGCAGTCAGGGAGCTGGTCTTGGGGGGATAACAGCAGCTGGGAGTACGGCAGCAGGAGGTCCATCCGCAGGCCTGACAGGACCTCCTTCACAGGCGGACTCTGCTCCTGGTCTGAGGAGAACAGATCACTATTAAGATTTCAACTCAAAACTAAATAATTCTCTCCAACAGCGCAATTTTACATCCAGTTATTTACTCCATATCCACACTAAAAGTATTGCCTGTAAAACATCAAAAGCGTCACATCTTCACACTCTATAGACGATGCTATGGTTACGATGCTATTATCAATTCCTTTTCAAATGGCTGCAAAATTAATCCAAGATCAAAAGACCCTGTATCTGTATTCTCTACTGAATATTACAAAACATCTTTTTCAGCTCTGTTCAACACTCTTAAGTTTTTAACAGCTCATAACATTTATTTATCCTGCGAGTAGCTGTCTACTTTCTTCCTCCACCTCTCTAGATAAGTTACTGGATTTTCAGATTCACATGAACATAAGTTCAGTTCTGTTTCATTTCCTGTTGCTGAACACAGTTCTCCGTCGAGCCTGGCGATGCATCAGTCTGTCAGAATCGTCTCAGTTTTGTCAAACGCAGATCTTTGAAAAATAATGAAACTTTTGGAAGAGATTCATATGTTTTATTAAGTCTTCTTAAAATGTCAGCAGCAGGAACATGGCAAGATTTTTTTGCGAGGAGCCAAGTATTCAGCTGGCATGAAAATCAGGGAGGCCTCACATGAACTATGAAAAAGAGCGGCAACACTCCCACACTTGTGCTGTGTGCTTCAAATATAAAAGGAAAGTTTGACTGGTTGAGTGATTACCTGTGTCTTGATTGGTCCAAGTGAAATCATCGGAGAGATACAGCAGTCCTAACAGCTGGTCTGCCAGCACCAGGCAGGCATTCTTCTGCTCCACCTGCTCCTCCACCTGAAGGCAGTAACACCACAGAACCGTGTTGACGTTCACCTCCTCCTCCCCGTCAGAAAGGTCACCTTGGTGGCCGCCGAGCTCCACAGGAAGAGCAGCGAGCGACGTGGAGGAGGAGCAGTTGGACTCTTCCCCGGTGTCATCCAGACCCATTTCAAAGTATCCGTCACCAGAGCCAGGACTGGAAGAGTTGGTATGAAAGATTAGATGATTCGGGAGTCTTTTTTTTCCCCCTTTTATTTATTTTTAAAAGTAAATATAAGTATATTATTTATAAGGCAAATAACAGACCATGTGATCTCCTCTGTCTATAAGAGTGTTTCTCTGGCTGCAACAGCTACAGATACATGGAAGTACTAGAAGTACCGAAAAAGGAAATTAATGGGATCTCAAAACTAAGTATTTTATAGGATATCAGAAGTTAACAGCGAGCAGTATTCCAGGATCATCTGGCAATTTTAGTTTCTTAGAAAACAGTAAAAATGTCCATCCAGAATGCCTTTCAATCTCAGGCAGGCGTGGGTCCTTCAGGCAAAGTGAGAAACCAAAGCAGAATCTCAGAAACGTTTGGAAATCTTAAAAATCACTTGCGACTTTAAGAGATGCCAGGAACCAACGTGAATATCTGAGAATCCTAAAAATAACTGTACTGTAATCCCAGAAACCGTTAGGACCTTTAATGGATCTCAGAACCTTTACAGGGATCTAAGAATCCACAGGGAATCACAGAAGTCAGAAAAAGCCCCACAAAGGATTGGAAACTTCTAAATATGAGAAAAGGTCTCTGGTTGATTTACCTGGGACTGCCCACCTGGGTGCCCTCCACATTGGACTGAACCTCTCTGGATTCAGACCTCTTCTCTTCCTCCCTTTCCTCTTTCTCCTCTGCTTGCTGCTTTTTCTTCTTCTCCTCCCTCAGGGCAGCGCTGAGGCACTGGGAGAGCTGGGTAGTGAAGTCTTTTTTGGAGGAGGAAAAGGAGAGCAGGTGAGAAGGAAGCAGAGGACACCAGGCAGAGCTGAGACTGGTTTCGGCTGGTCGGGAAGAGGAAGAGGAGCAGATACAACTGCAGGCCAGAAAGAGAGAGACCAGGGGGTCATTTAAGTTGAGAGCATCCTCATGCACCTTCTTGTTTTCTAACCATTAAAGTAGAAAGTAGAAAGCTGAGCCTCCAGCTGGACACATGGTGAACTACACTGTCCTCCATCTTGACTTCTTTCAGGTCAGGTTAGCAGGAGAGGACTGAACTTCAACACTGTCCTTCCTGAGTACTAGTCATGGTTTTAGTGGTATTAGTGGTAGCTGCTGCAGCAGTGATAGTAGTAAAACTAAATAGTAGCAGCCGAGGTTTTAGTGCAAAGCTTCCCTGTTTTCTGATCTGAGCCTGTTTGCATTTGAAAGAAAATGAGCAGCACTAATTCTACCGCTTTGTTTCTCTGAGTTGATCATATTAACTCTTAAACTCACAATTTTGCTTTTCTTTATTTCTGTTAGACCATCATGAGTACTTAATAGGCTGAAACCTAAAACTTCCTGCGAAGAGGTTTCACATTAAGAGCTATCGAGCTGTTACAAAAGCAGATTCGCTGATGCTAGATGACCACAAGTTTCACATTACATCCCAGTTTACCCAGAGTCATTAAGATATTATCTATTTATTTATAATTGCTGTGTTCATGTTCCATGAAGGTGTCACTGAGAACTTATTTGACATTTGATACTGACCAGGCAGTGGCGGTTGTAGTTGCAGTAGTTGGAGTTGTAATACTTGTGGGAGTGCCCGACGGTGCGTGTTCAGACAGACTGACAGCACGTTGCTGTCTCTGCAGACAAACCATGAGACAACATTAGGATTCAGATGACTGTTAGCAAACATCACAACAAATTCACAACATATGCGTTCAGCTAACTGGCAACATTACCAAACTGGATTTCAGCCTAAGCACATAAATGTCTGAAGCACATTTCATGATGAACCCATTTGATATGACAAAAAAAGAGCTTTGTTGTGAACTAATCCTCCTCTATTTCTTTAAAAAAAAAAAAAAAAAAAAAAAAAGCCTGATCTGAACAACATGATATACACGTATCAGAAGATTTTTTAAGACCATCAGTATTTCAGTGATCACATTTTTGTATCATGACATAATGTGCACTGCCAAACTTTATCAGTTCTTAATGATAATTTAAATTTTCCTGTCATTTGTGATTCCTCTTTTACAAAAACATTCAGATTAAAGCCCCAACCTGGGTGTGTTGAGCAGACAGGAGGTGTGTGTCGGGGTTAAAGCTTTCAGGGGGGGGTGCAGCGTCCACAGGAGGGAGAACACTGAGGGAAACTGCGGCTTCTTCTCTGCTTGTCATTTCTGAAACAGGAGACCAAACAGGTCAGTGACGCTGGCGACGACAGGAGGACGATGTCATTATTTTCCAAATTATTTGACTCCCACTAATCGCACAATAATTTCAGGAGTTCATTACATTTCCTGACAAGACACAGCAAACGCCAAATGTCAATATCGAAGAAATCTATACATCTTAATTTAAAAACTAAATTAAGTTGTGATGATGAGCCTCCAAGCTTTGTCAGAAAACACAAACATTTCAGTTAGAAACAAAGGGGGTTCAGTTTTAACTCTTCAGATGTAAAAAAAAAACAACAAACAGACAAAAAAAAAACATAGACAGCCTGCTCTAAAGCAGAACAAACAGGCTTGTGAGTATCTGCAGGTTATTACATGATCAACTGCCTAACGTGAGAGAGTAACTGTCACTGATTACTGATTCTCCCATCAGGCTCCAGCAGCTGTTTGTAAAATGTATTATTTCATCCGTGTGAATCTAATTAAGAAATCAATTTGTTTTTCCTCCATGATGGACAAAGTAGAGTGGAGCTGCTTCTAAACTACTTTCAAACGTGTCTTTCATTTGTCTGTACTCACATATCTTGTTCATTATCAGCTGACCTCTCAGCTGCAGACTTTCATAGCCAAAGATAATTTTGTTGAACAGCAGCAGTTGGCTCTACATGATCAGCATGTGTAAAGTTATAATCATGAAAAAGGCTCTTCTTCTCTGAGCAGCAATCAAAAAAATCTACATCATGAAATATAAAGAGGAGCTGAAGAAATCTGTGTTCGAGGCTGGAACAAGTCGTGATCTATCAAGAGTGGGAGAAGATGATTTTATCTTCATCAACTTCATCTATTTCTCTCAAAGCAGTGCAGTCGTATTGTGGTCCTGATTCAAGCTTTAATGAATTAAGTGAACAGCTCGTGATTATACTAAAGTTATCTTTCCTTAAGTGAACTCACAGCAACACATGATGGGCTGCTATCCAGCTAATCCTCATTATCTTTAGACATCAAAATCAAGTCTATGCGCTCCAGATTGATCAAACTGAAAATCAAACTAAACCTTATCTTCAAAGATTTTATAGTTTCTTTTTTTTTTTTTTTACATTTTTGTTTTTAAACCTGATCAAGAAAAAAAAAAAAAAGACAGAAGATCTAAGAAGATCTTAGGCTTGCAGTTTCCCTCCCTCTAGGCACAATATATGTCTCTATATGTCAGCCCTGTGACATACTGACAACCTGTCCGGGGTGAGCCCTGCCCCTGTCCAATGGCAGCTGGGACTGGCTCCAATGTTTTATGGACGGACAATAAAACTTAAACCTTCCAGGATGAAGAACAGAAGAATTACTTTTTTTAAACAACATAAATCCTTTATATTTAATGAGTAACACATTCGGTCTCAGAGGCATGAGACTGGAAGGCTTTCTGCCTCAACCTCACCATTTACTGGGAGAAGCTCCTTATATTTAAGAATTACTTTGCTCCGAATTGTCGCTGTATAACTTTAACGTTTTTGACTAATAAAGAAGTTAAAAATGAAAACAAATATTTGCAGGATTAAGTTTCTCAAGCACAAGAATGACCAATTCTGTTTTTATAACAGTGACAGTTTGGAAAAGTGTAACAAGATAAAAACATAACTTTTAGTTCTAAGAAGTGGAGACTGGCAGAATCACTTTCTTCTTCAATAAAAAACTAAAATGCAAAAACAAATAAATCAAATCAACAATTTCTCACTTTTCTTTGTTTAATAATCAGTGTAAACTTAATATTTTTGGGTTTCAGGCTGTTTGTTGGAGAAATTTGTCACTTGTGGCTTTATTACCTGACATTTTTATGATGAAACAACTGACAAATTTGTGACAATTGAAGAACTGAAGAATCAGCGGTCTGTTTGTACTTGTTCAAATATCAATTTTCCTGCTGCTGTTTTTGGAATTGGCTCTTTCACATCCCAGACAAAGAGCAGAGGAAAAGTTTGACACTTTCCTGTCTGACTGCTGCTTTACAGTACATTCAAAATCCACTGCACACTCCCTTCGTCAGCCCTGCACAGCCTGATACATACATGTTTACCTTGGCTGGGGCAGGCAGCCTGCTGGGCCGGGCAAGAAGAGGAGGAGGAGGAGGAGGTGGAGGAGGAGGAAGAGGTGACAGCAGGGGGAGCAACAGCGGAGGAGCAGCAGGAGGAGGGAGGAGAAGAGAAGGAGGAGCAGGATAAAAGGTGTAGAGGTGCAGCAGTAGACAGCCTGGTCTCCTCACTGATCTGACGAGAGGACAGAGAGGAGGAAGCCTTCAGAAACCAGATCATATCCTAAAACTTGAAAACAGTAGCTCCATCAGCAGCAGAAAAACAATCAGTCACACTTTCTAAAGACAAATTATCACAAATTTTTGGAGGATTTAAAGAGACAGGTCTGCTCTTTGCCATGGAAACAAATCTTCTGCTCTAATTGTACAATCACATGCATGAGGCCGTGTGAAGATGTGAAAACCAAACTGTGAGATCCAGGAGCTATTTCTGTGTGATGAAAGTTTAAACACAACCTGCCAACCCATGGCAGGTTTCAGAGTTTTCTTTAAATAAGTAAGCACTGACTGGAACAAGCTGCAGTCAGTGGTTTTCAGAAAATATCTGTTGTCAGCTGTTTTCTCCTGCAACTTTTTAAAGCCCGTGAGATATGAAACCATAAAAGGAAGACAAAAATCACTTTCCAACTGAGCGTGTAGTTTTCGAAATAACAGCGCTTATTGCTGAAAGAATAGATCAACGTGTGGCTTGAATGTTTTTTGTTTTTTTTTCAAGCGTGCATGGTAGTAACAGTCAATATACAACAACTTTTTTTGGATTAGAGATCAAAATAAAGCAACATCAAACAGTTTTAACACTTTTGCAGGATATGTTTAAAAAATTTCAATACACACACATTTAACTGATGAATTTCACAGATCAGTTTACATTTGTTAATTTTTGAAACAGGTTTCCAATTTTCCCAGATTTCAACCTCACACATCTAATCAGACACGTTTTCAGGCCCATGTTCAATTTATCAGCTGAATTTTTATCACATATTAACGCTGCTGCTGATGTGCACAGTTTCTCTAATCTAAAAAAAAAAAAAAAAAAAAGGTTAATTATTGTTTTGCAGATATTCCGGTCCAACATAGATGCATGCAGTTAGCATTGGTAGCTAATAGAACAGGCTGCTGGGATGACTGTTGGGTTTTAGTAACAGTTGATTAATCTTCATAGATGTGTTGGTAACTAATCTATACCAGGATCATTAGTAGTCAGCTCAAATTGATCAATTTTATCCTGCAGTGATCTCTGATTGGTTCATGATCAGGTGAGAATTATAAAACCTCTACAGCAGCTTTCAGGGTTAGTTAAACTAAAAACTACAATTACAGTCTAAGACTAAACCAGACGTTGTGGTCTGCTCACGAGAGTTCAAAGTTCAAATCAGTCAAATTAGTGCAGAGTCAGTGTTAAATAGAACATTTAGTGCTGTCATGTAAAATCCTCTTAGCTTTGATGTCCCACAGTCCTAAAAGAGATTCAAAAATGTCTCATTTACACTTGATATAAGAAAGAAAACTCATCAATTAATATAACTCTCAACATTTTCACACTTTTTTAATAATCTTTAAAGTGTAAACTTCTAAACAGATCTTTGGAGGTCGAATTCTGACTCCTATTTTTTTTTATTATTCATTGTTTAATAAGGCATAAATCTCACTGAGGTAAACACTAACTGATCAAGAGATATGTGGCCACGGGGAAGCATGAAAATACTGTTACTTTGATAAACACAAGCACATGCAAAAAAAAGCTATACGACACCATAAAGTTAAAATGTAGATGTAAACAAAGACAGCGGGCTTCAGCGTGACTGATTGTACCTTCTTGTCGCTGCTGCTCATCCTGTCTTTGACTTCTTTGGCTTTCTGAATGGCTTTCAACACTTCCACTGTGTCCAGCTCCTTCTCTGTCGTCACTTTACTGTCTAGACAAACCTGATGCAAACAGGAGATAAACAAACGTTTGTTAACACACAAAAACGAGCTGTATGCCCCATTACTTAAAAGGGTGAGACATAGTAGTGATACAGTACTTGCAGATATCAACATTAGCAGTTAAGTAGTAACATGAGCTGCGGTGTACCTCTGCTGCACGGTCTCCGAACTGAGCCAAGACTTTGGTTCTGTAGTCTGGGATGATGCACATGGGATTACTGGACAGGTTGAGTTTCTCAAGACAGGGCAGTGAGCCAATGTTCCTGATCTCCTCCAACTGCAGAAACAAACACATACTTGTTACGAAACAAAAAAGAAAAATCTAACTCAAGTGACTCCCAGGTTAAATTCAGGATTTATTACATGAGCTACAGAGGCTGGATATTTCTCCCACAGGTGTGAAGCTGTTCTTTAAAAGTGTGTCTGCTATTATTTCTTCGTGACAGTAGTCGACAGTAGAGCAATTAATATGAATGATCAATTAATCAGGATTTAACAATTCAAGCACTCTTTCATCTCTTTCTCTATGAGAGTAGGATATTTAATACTGTCTTCTTTTATTTGTGCTGCCCTTTAATGTAATGTGAAGTCACCTGGGCCAGCTGGTTGTGGCTCAGGTCCAGGTTGACCAGAGAGTAGAGCTTGGTGAGGCCGGTCAGACGGTCCAGCTGGTTTCCAGCCAGGCTGAGGGTTTTTATGTTGCCCAGACGAGTGTGAGCAGCCTCAAGGACCCGCAGGCTGTTATAGGACAGATCCACATGGACCAGGTTGTACAGATGCTGCAAAGACAGAACAACCAGTTCTGAACTGCACAGTTAATGACACACAACTTTTTTTTATTTCTCCTGCAGGACCCGCAGCGACTGTTGTGCTGTATCTAGGTTCAACCAGTTGAAGAAAGATGTTTCATCAGGAGACCAAGAACTTACTTTACCACCATGTGATGACATATGACGCAACATGTGTTACTCTAACAATCAGTTCGGTGGTAATTCCTTGTATTTTTTTACTTATTTGAGGATGCCTGTATCACATAAATATGTTCTTAACAAAATAAAAAGATCAGTAAAGTCCTCATGAAAATATTCCAATTGATGCCAATTCAACTGAATGCAGTAAAAAAAAAGATATTACACTCCCGTCCTCATTTGATTTGAACAGCTCAGAAATTTCTTCTCCCATGTCATCATCATCATCATATCATTTTATTTTATCAAAATTGTTCAAGATATTGTACAATGTCACCATGAACATTCTTCATTACTTTCTAAAATAGGCCAAGTGGTGAAATGCTTAATCTGGAGAAACGAAAATGAGACACTGGATTGCTCTCTCAGAGCTGAGGGGTGCTTCATCATGCTGCCACATACCTGGAGGTTTTCCACTGAGGACAGCTGGTTATAACTCAGATCCAGAAACTCCACTTTACGAATCAGTTTCTGCAACACAAACAAATTGTGTGGCAGGACACAATGACTTTATTCTAGTGCTCTGACCTCCAGTGAAAACATCTATGTGTCCCATTAGTAAAGCAAAGGTTTCACATTTTATTGACCATCATGTGTTTTTGTTTGTCTAAGCTTTATTGTTGAATTAATCCCAGACAAAAAAATCAATAATAGAAAAATTTATATATGATACCCAAGATTTTGTGAAATGGACAACTAGTCAGCATTCCTCCGGTGAACACCTGCATTGATTTTTAAAGAGTGCTATTAACTAAAGTGGGTGCAGTTTGTCTGACTGTGGTTGTTGGCGGTACATCTCACCACCGAGCTGTCGATGGTGCTGATGCAGTTGTGGCTCATGTCCAGCGTGGTCAGGTTTCTCCACACAGGAATGACGGCGGTGACGGGACAACCGGACTCCGCCCCCTCGGGTTCCCACTGTGAGAACTCAATTGCCTCCGGTACCAGAATCGACTGGACGACAGCGTCAGAACGCTCACATCAGTATACCGCATATAATACACTGCATAAACCTGCATGCTACAGTTAATCAACTTTACCATCATGGTTTCTGTGGAGCGGTGGATGCTCATAGTCGCCAGACTCGGCCTCAGTGATGACAAACCTTGAATCTGCTGAGAGCTGCACTCACTGATCTGAAGACAGACAGAACAGGTTTTAACTAAATTTCTGACACCTACAGTCCAACTGCTGTTAATTAATAAACTAAATAAAGCATTATTATATCATAAATAGGGCATCAATACTTATGATACATCATTCAGTCAGCATTTGTGTGAATATGATAAAATTACATTCTCTCATCTATAGTAAATATTCTGCAACGTGCTAAGCAAATAAAATTTGACTGATATCAACCATGATGCAGTCAATTAGTAACATGTGTGACAGACTCAATGTGTGATTATGTGTCCTCCACCACATCCCTACGTCATGTGTTCTTTATTTTTGACTTTCTAATGATAAGAAACAGATGCCTTGATTATATCTATGTTTAGTGACTGAAGTCTGAAAACATTAAAGTGCATTTCCATGAACCTAGTACATTTTCTTTTTCAACCTCAGCCAAGAGGAAAACATTTTATCTAATCATCAAAATGTTTTCAGCTATCTTTTTGCATCCATTTGCAAATTAAATTAGCCAAAACCAACAGCTGCAGGACCCAAAAGAAGTTGTGACATCAAAAAAGCTTTCATTGCTGGTAATGAGTCTACATCAAACATGAGTTTTGAGCTCAGACAGACAGTTACCTCTATATGCAGCAATGATTTGAAAATAGATAAGTCAAAGGGGAGACAACTCTCTTGGATGTTACTGGTTCCTACTGGACCTCGGGTACCACAGATCTGTCCAACAAAAAAACAAACCAGTGAGAAGGTCTGATGCTATTTGGGGAAATCAGGACAAAAACAGTAAAGTGTGCAATGTGGTTTTGAGTTAAATAAAGAGGTGTTCCACCTTGAGGTATCGCAGCCTGCAGGTGAAGTCCAGGATGTGCCCGAGGTCGGTTTTGGCATCTCCGTTACAGCAGGTTGGTTTGGCCAGACGAAGCTGCTGGGAGACGGAGTAAAGCTGCAGTGGGCGCAGAGAAAACACCTCCCCGGCCTGCAGCAGCTGCTCACCTGCAGCACACAGACAAACACTCAGCTGCTTATTGTGCGAGACTTTGTCTGAACATTTTACATTTTACAAGGTGGTTAATAAACCTTTCATAGCTGTTCTTCTTGATTTACAAACTAGATATAATAGCTGCAACATTTTTTAAGATAGTAGTCAAGTCATATTTGTATAAACAAGAACAAAAAGTTTCTGCAGACTGCTATTTTGCAGTCTGAGCAAATTCAGATGTCTATGTATGCAACATTTGCAACAAAATGATATCCATTAACATGTACTGATAAATAAAGTGTCAGAGCATTGTGGCTCACTGCACCTAGTTGGTGTTTCGTAATCATTATCAGTATGGTGTCTGCAGCTACAGCAGGAATTGACAAACCACTTTACTTGAGGAGTCTCGTGAATTAATAACAGTCAGGTCAAAGGTCAAAAGCGAAGCAAACCTTTATGGAACAACTCCTCAGCCAGCGCTGCTGTGATGCCGTTAATTTCCTGAAAGAAACAAAGAGTCATGCTGGAACTTGTATTTGTTTCGAAATAACAATTAAACTTTTAGTCTTTACTCAACGTTGCCTTTTTAGGCAAAAGTTTGGCAACACGCTGTTTTTGAAGATCAATTCAAATCAAACACCTGAAGGTGTGTGAAAGGTGAGATAGCTAAGGATTAACAGGATAATTATCTGGATAATACCACGTTCAAGAGAAAAACTTGTCTGAACTCATCTCAGAGAGTCAACAGTTTTTTCTTCAAAACCATGTTGTTGTTGTTATACGGTTATGTAGCATAAAAACAGTTTAATAATAAATAACAACATAAACTTTCGGTGGTTGTTCTGATATTAATTGTCCGTGACCATCACGTGTTGATCATCTCACATCACATGAAGAGGTTTTTCTCTTGGATGTTTATTCAGCAGGGTTCTGAGGGACTCCAACAATACTGGTCTGTTGTTCTGTCCTCATCATGTGATCACAGTCATTTAGCTCACAAATTCTGAAACAACTGAAAAAACTAACCCGGAGCAGCATCTCATCCTGGGAAATAACCATCATTTACTTGTTCCTTCATTCACACCTTTTCTGCTGATCCTACAGCTGTTTCCTGCCACTTAGTCACAGTTGACTTGATTATCCTGTTGCACCACATCCAAAAAGACAAAGGTGAAGTTACTGAAATTAAATATTGTTTAGCTGGTTTAATCCTAATCAAGACTACCTTTTAGCAAAAGGGAGCTGGCCTTCAATTACCCATGTTTAAGTATTTTTTTATCTGTATATTTAAAATGACAGAAAGTAATGGACTTCCCCAGTCTTCAAGTTTTTCACTTTTGCTGACCAAAAAATATTCAGTTACCAACTGTATTAAAAAAAAAAAGCATAATAAGGCAGCAAACTATTCACATTAGCAAATGAATGATTTTGCATTTTTTGCTTTATTTAAAAAAACATAACAAAACAAAACAAAACACAAGAAGAACCAAAAAAAGGAAAAATTAAAAAGGGACCTTTGTGTCAACAGTTTAAGAAAGTCTGTTTCCTGTTTCAACAGGACATTGTGCTCGTACACAAAACCAGGTCTTTGAAGAAAGAGTTTCCCTGGTTTGTTCTGGAAGAACTTAACTGGTCAGCACAAAGCCCTGTTTGACAATTTTGGAATGAACTGGAACACAGACAATGAGTCAGAACTTTGTCACCCAGCATCAGTGTTAGGCCTCACCAATGCTCTTACATCTATGTGGATCAAAAAAATCGCAGCCTGGTTCAAAAAGGCTGTTACAGCCCAAATACTGCCCATGGCATACACTCAATGACTGAAATGCCAGCCGAGGGAATACAGGTGTCTAGAAGAATAACAGCACATGTTCCAAGATTGCAGGTAATAATGGAATCAGTTTTACTCACATAGAGGTGAAAATGTAGGAAGCAGGCAAGCGGGGTGGGTGTGGCCTCTGGGAACTGCTGCAGCAGCGTCTGCAGGTAGAGCTCCAGCTCCTTCTGCCGCCGCTCGACCAGACTCTTCGAGTTCTTTCCTAAAATCTTCTTGGGAGGAAGCAGCCGTCGGTCTACCTTCTTCTCTGCAGTCAGCTTGAGGAAACACACATCACAATAAAACCAATGTCAAAATAACTTTATATTTTGGCTATGAGTTACTCAAACAGCCTATAATCAACCACACAATATTTGGGAAATGTTTTTGGTCTAAATTATTCAACAATATACTCCAACAAGGCATTTTACATATCGATGTAATGCATTGTGGTGGTAAGTTAATGTGCAGAGATGTACGATCCACAATATATCCGTGGCAATAAAATTATTCTCTGATGAATGAGAATGATGAATTATTACATACCGTTCTGATAGAGGAATAAAAGGTGGTAACTACAGTCAATACATGCGATTAACAAAGTTTAGTCCTCTGCAGCATAAAAAACAAACATTTTCAACCCTGGAAAGAGAATGAAACAAAATGAATGTTTGGTGAAAGGGTTAGAGCCCACGTCTCTTACTTTTTCATGGAGATCGTGGAAGTCACTGTAGCGGTGCTTCACAGTCCAGCTGTGCTCGCCATCTATCACCTCAATGATGTAGACCTGAAACACCAAAGCAGCACACTCAGGGACTGAAACCTGACCGAATGAACTGCTCCAAACCAACTGATTTCTGAGTTGCATTGTAATAATAAATGTTTGTGCCATAAATTGTGTAAGGAAGACAGAGTTTTTCCATTGGAACCAGGTAAGGCAAACTGTTTAATTCAAATACTATTATGTAATAATGTTTTCCGGACTTAACGAGAGACCTCTGAAAAGGCATTATGATTGATTATCAAAGTGAAAATGAAAATTCACACTTATCCCAAAGTTTTTCAGGGATAAAGAGAATCTTGAAAAATAAGAAAGTTGGATTTGATGTCTGGACTGCATCACAAACACATTAAATGTATTTGTTTACTTGCACTTAACAATCTTACGTTTGTTAAGTGCAATGTTTATAATTATATTGACGCAAAAAGCAAATTTAACAGCAAAAATCAAAGAAACTGGATCTTCCCGGTCAGTGAATACTGGAATTACTAATGGGTATAATACAGTACTGAATTAAATAAATCACCACAAACCCATATGTATTTATTTATCTATTTATTCCTTAGTTAAAGTTTGTTTTATGATTAGAAAATAGGTGAAGCTACGAAGCTCCGATTCTGGGAGAGCAGTCATGATCTTTATCCGTCGTGTCGGAGGCTGCTGAATGTCAAACCGGGTAAAACAAGACGTTACACCATGAAGACATCAAATATAACCCCTGACAGAGAAAGTATAATCTCTCAGGGGTCCGACAGGTCGGCGAACTTTAGTGGAAAACACACAAACACACTCTGAAACTGTCTTGGCAGGCAGCACGATTAGTTATCCGTTAGCTCGTTAGCCCGGTCGATCTTTTTAAGTTCCGCCTCTGAAGCATTAAAAACACAAGGAAGGACACGAAGAGAAGATTTATGAAACAAACAAACAAACAGAATGTCTATATTTATAGATCACAGTAACTTCCAGGGTAATGACTCTCTGTCAGTCGGACAGACCTGCGGCTAGGCTAGCTACAAGCTAGGCTGGGCAACGTTAAACAGAAAAGGGGGCTTACAGTGTAGTTTTCCACCAGCTCCGAGCCGACGACACACACTTTCCTCTCCGGGACCTCCTCTGGATAAGACCCGGGGTCCATGTTGAGATGTGGACCAACTGATATAATCTGTTACTAAGCAAGAAAGCGTCTAACTGAAAACGGGTCGGCAGGATGTGTGGCGGTTTCCTCCAGCTAGCCGCCTCCAGACGCCATGTTTGTTGTGATCGTGAACTGAAGCAGCTGACTCAAATAAAAAAAAATAAAAAAAAAAAAAAACGACAAAACTTTATTGACTATCGGTACGTGACAGTCAGTTCACTGCTTTTTATTTCAGTGACATCTGATATATTTATTAAAACATGCTGGAATTACAGGTAAAATGATACTGAGCGCAAATAAAACGGAATGAAAAAATAAACTGACAGGAAGTGGACGATTTATTGTTGAGATCACCAGCAGCGAAGGTCAAAGGTCATAGGTCATAGGTCAGAGACTTGTTGTTTAGACCACTTCTGTCCATTTAATGTAATTTTCAATCTTTTACCCTTCAGCATCGAGGGAGTCTTTCTGATTCAGAATAAGATAATTAGAAATATTTAATTTATCTCTTAAGAGGGCATAAATTTAGTTTATGTTGTGTTAGTGATGAATTAAAAGAAGTTTCCTCAGAGTTTATCACTGAATATATCCCTGACTGTAGATACCTACGTCAAATATGTGTTTGAAATCAAAAAGCTGGACATGTTGAATGTTAACTCTTATACGAGGATAATATCACTCTCAAAGAGTCTCATAAAAATCCATTTTATGTAGAAATTAGACATGTTATCAACACATTAATTATTTTTCAACAACTATCTTTCACTTCAACTGCTCTGTGCAATATATATTACAGCCACATGGCGTCAGTAGTGCACCAGCACACACATTGACTTGTAACAAATAGGTCTTTGTGATTAGATGTGAATAGCTGAACTAAATATATATATCTAAATATATTTGAACCTATATGAAGTTAGTTAGTTAGCGGACAATGTTTAAACTGTCAGCTTGAAAAATAAAGGACACTTAAATCATGTGATCAAGTGACTCTAGATATGTGATTCATGTTTTCTTGTTTATTGTATGTTAATTTAAGGGCTGGACAGTTTTTGGAAAAAGGAAAATTTTGGACGTTGAGTTATGTAGTATGATGATTTTAAAAAAGATGAAGAGTCGGTAGCCGAGCAGCTCTGTGATGCTGTTTAGGCAAAGCAATGTTTTGAGCTAAATGGTAACATCAGCGTGATAACATGGCAGAAACAACAATACAAAGTTTTCTATCATCGCCATCTCGATTTGTTATATCGTAACATGAAACTCAAACTAAGCTTGAGGCAAAGACAAGATCAAGAACTTTGGTCAAGTACTTGGTCTTTAAAAGGTATCAGATAAATTAAAATGTTGACCTGATGATGGCACTAGATTCAAAGCCAAGTGAGTCCCAAAACCTTTAATATTTATTTTGAATGTCACTGAATCAAATTTCATGACCATCCAAGAAATAGCTGTTGAGATATTTTACTACAACAACGAATATAAAGCTCACAGAGGAACAAAATCAAAAGTCAGAGGAACATCATAAAAGTCAACTACATTGTCTCCAGATCACAAATACGTCTAAAAGTTCATTTCTTTTTCAGCACAGGAACTTTTTATAAAGTTTGGGACAGAAAGAAAGAATTCTTGTTTGTAATGTTTTATAAAAGAAATTGGATGCTTTTCTGGAATTAATTATATTTAATATTCTTTTTTTTGCATGATACGCTAAGTAACCCACAACAGCAGGTCAACTGTCAGTGTAACTAAAGTCAGTTTTTGTTGCTGCACAGTGTGATTGTTGTGTGTGTGTGTGTGTGTGTGTGTGTGCGTGTGCGTCTGTGTGTGTGTGTGTCTGTGTCTGTGTGTCTGAGCAACACCAGCTCAGATTTCAGCTCCTATAACTGAAGTGGACTGAACCATCTCACCGCAGGGAGCTGCTCATTGTTTTTAACACACAAAACACACAACCTGAAGCTCTTGAAGGCTGATGTGCGTGTTCATAGCTAATATTTATATGTTCCAATAATATCTTTTATATGTTTGTCTCATTGTGTTGTCATTAATAGCTGTGGACACACCAGCTAACAGGAGCTCCTCCCCTTTCTGGTAAACCTGTGAATGGATCCTTCCAGCTCTTTATCCAGGCTTGGAGGGGGAAGGCAGAGTCAGAGTCAGAGCTGGTCAGAGCTGAGTGCACTACACCTGCAGGCCTCCATACTGAGAAAAAAAACAAACAAACTAAAAAAACAGCTTTAAATCAGCCAGAAGACGCCAAACAACCCCTCAACAGCTCACTTTAGTTCACCCAATCAGAACTGAAAGGAGCTGATCTGATTTCCAGAGAGGTGAAGAAGAGAGATTAGAGAATCAGAGGAGGGCGTGACAGGGAGCCAGCCGAGCAGGCAAGCTGCCTCTGCAGGGGGAGGAAGAGCAGGCGATGCACCAGCCAAAGCCAGAGGTCAAGAAAAAAAGTGACAGAATAGTGAAAAGGTAGACTGACTGAGAGGGAGGTCATTTGTGATCTGAGCCAGAAAACCTGAAAAGCAGCCTCTCTTTGTTGTTGTTGCTGTGTGGGCCACCGTGCGGGGAGAGGAGGATGTGAAGGAGAGGCAGCAGGGAGGAAGGGAGGCGACTGCAAGAAGGACAAGAAAATGCTCTCAGAGATGATGTGCAGGAGAAGCTGCCAGCAGCAGCAGGAGGATGGAAAGGAGGCTCCACAGAGGGATGCCCTCAGCCGCAGGAAGAACTGCTGGTCCAAGAGCTGCAGGGGGCGCCCACAGGGGCGGAGGACAGGGGGGGGGCGGCCGAGAGGGCGAAATCACCGGCACCCCCAACGTCATCACCACCACCACCACCTAAGACACCTCCAGAGGCCGGTGCTGTCACTGCGACCCATCAATGTGAAGGGAAACAGGGCCAGGGGGATGAGGGCCCCCAAGAACACCAACCAGTTCCTGATGCACGAAAAGTACCAGATGTTGCACATGCGCTCCGACTCGGTGGGGAGTGACAGTGGCAGCAGCTCTGACAGCGACATGGAGCTCACCGACATGGACTCATATCTGGGCGTCCTGGAAAACGCCAGAGGAGCCCTCCTGGACAGCCCCAACCCGGACGGCTCCACAACGCCACCAGGACGGATGCTGGTACTACATGAGGACGGACTGCATCTGCACAAAGACAGTCTGCGCCTGCAGGAGGACAGTCTGCGCCTGCAGGAGGACAGCATGCAGTATTTCCCCTCCGAGGACGACCTGATGCAGAGCCAGAACTTCATGCAGAGGGACTTTGTGGAGTTCTGTGACATCCTGACATCCTGAAGGGAAACTTTCAGGGAGCCATTTTGTTCCCAGCAGTGAGGCCCAAACTTCAGACTGAACGGGGTCAGGTTTGTTCTGCTTCATGTTCAGAGAAAATAAAGAAGATTTTTATAAAGTCATTAAAAAAAAAAAGAAAAAAAGAATTAGCTAACAGCCTGAGATTATTCCATTCCAGTTTCCAACATGAATGACTTTTTAAAAGTATTTATTTAAAAACAAAGTGTAATGTTCTTAACATTCCTGCAGTGATCTGCTAAACGGCATCTTTTTTTAGATACCAGCACTGACCTTGAAGTTTCATGTGGAATTGCACTGACAGAAAGTGGAGTCTTCTCATCTTGTTGGCAATTTTCTAGAATAAATGAATAACTTCTGCTGAACGCAAGATTAAATGACATGATGAAAATGGATGTTTTGGTTTTTTTTGGGGGGGGGGGTATTTTTTTGTAAAACTCATGTTTGGTTCAGGTTTGACCATGTACAGTGTCCAGATGCTGTAAAGTACTGCCTTTCTGTTGTTGTTGTTGTTGTTGCACACAAAGGGAGATGGGCTTGGTGGTGGGAGTGAGCCCAAACGGCCAATCAGATTCCTCCTGACTGCAGACAATTGGCTGATGCAGACTGTCTTTAACAAACAGGCCTTTTACAGAATAATAACAGTAATAAGAAAAAAATACACACAAATAAATATTTGATTGATGTAACACGGGCTGAGTGGTTGTTTCTGTGGAAATAAATGAGTGTTAGCAGAGTCAGTGTGTCACTGAGTCATCAGGGCAGCTCAGAGTGAACAAGTCTCGGCCAAAACGTGTAAAAAGAAATACTCATTGTTGCTCGTGTACGTTGCAAAAGTAGGTTACGTGATAATATGTGAGTGGAGCAGTCAAGAAAATATGTATCAATAAACATACATAAAGAATTCACACCCCTTTTGATTTAGCCATTTAAAAAAAAATTACACAACATACTTTTCTAAATAGCTTCAAGTAGCTTAAGTGAAATAATCAAGAAAACTAAACAGATTCAGTCCGATGGTGGTCCAGGCCACTCAGAGTTATATAACAGCTGACACTGAAATACATTTAAGTATCTCATTTATCAGTGTGTCATCTTGCTCCAACCTACTTAATGTATTTAAATCTGAAAGAATTCATTTAGAGAGACTTTTAGTATTATATTAAACCAACTTGAAAGTCCTGTAAGCTCAAACACCTATAAATAGTCTCATACGTGGCCTCTACGGTGTTCATACGCTAGCACTGCTGCTAAATACGACTATTATTAATGATTTAAAAGTTGTTCTATTTTAAATGCAAATGTTTTATTATTTAGCACTACCTATATGTTACTTCTTTGAGGAATACAGACTAAATTTATAAACTTATATATTACCCCGATATTAGAGCCTTATTTTCCAGCTTTGTTAGCATTTTACTGGGCTATTCAGAAATTTCAGACAGCAATTGAACGAGGAAGGAGGCAGAATCATTTGCCCTCTACAGAGAGCAGTTTGAGTGGATTACATAAAGTGAAGTGGGCTGGTCACACCCACTCAGGACACCAGGGCGGTGTAAGCCTCTTTGTGTTTGTGTGTCATAAACTAATAATGGTAATAGGTGAAAGCGAGAGACTCTGTGACAGATCGCAATGTGTTTCACCACCAGAGACGCTCTGCTCTAAATTTTAATGCAGAATATAATAAATTATAACACATCTACACCTGTCTGGAGCAGCTACTCTGCAAAGACGGGTCAGTCTGTTAGCAGCATATATTTTTAGCAGCTAGTTTTTCTAGCTGGATTTCACTCTCGCCTCATTCCGTTCTCAAAAATACTACAGTGACCAAGACGTTATGGTGATATTCTGTAATTAAATGTTACGCTTAAGGTCAGGAGAAAAGGTCAGTTTAGCTTTATATTTAGATAATGGTACCCGTAGTTTTTAGCTCTGGCTTGTAATCACAGACATCGGATGCTTTTCTGTTTTTACATGAAAAACAGAACATGTTAAATGTTTTTAAAATTTTAAAATGAGGTGACACAGCTATACCTCTAAAACAGCTCTAACTTTTTTTTTTTACTTGTGTTTTGGCTCTGTAGGTGAACGTTGTTCTGTTACAAATGGACAGTTAAGCAGGTTTCACTTCACTTTCAATCAGATTTATGCCGGTTAAAGCTTTTAAAGATTTAAGACGTCCTACTGAACCACTTGCTTCTCTGAGTCTATGTGTGGATTGTATGCATTTGTTTGTCATTAGTCATCAGATTATTAGATTATTGTCATTTCATTTACTACACAGTTGTTCAGGAATATTCACCATGTAACCGGAAATAATGAATTGTAATTGGAAGTGCTAGCAGATATGGCCTCCGGATTAAACAACAGATTAGAAGTACAAACTGTGAGAAAAAAAAAATCCAAATTTCAAGGGGGTTTTTCAGAAAGTTTGAGAAAATTTTGACAAAGAAACATTAAGAAAAAGTACAAAGCATATCATTAACATGGAAAACACAGCTATTACATTCTTCTATTTGATCTTTTCCCTGAAGAAAACAAAGAGTAGTATACATGTTCTACTCAGGGATTACTCAGATCCCTTTCACAGTTTCTATTTACTTCAAACTTGTGATATTTGCATTGAACTACAGTGAATTTAATCAAATGGGAATGTTTGTAGTGTTTGTATTAGAGTCTACCATTACTACCGCTGCAGCTTTCACTGCGTTCATTAAATAGTTCAGTCAGGAGCCCTCAGGGTGCCATGACCTTTGGGACCCGAGTGCTCGTTGGTGATGTGGCGGTGGATGGTTTGATCCATTCACATGATTACAATGAGCAACTAATGCGATCTGAAGGGATTAAAAAATCTTAAATGTCCCCCTGAAGACTGACATATGAAGACCAAAGAGGGAGTGAGTCCATGCCAGCAGCAGGTTTCACCTCCTCAGAGTGACCTTTGACCTGTAGATCAGCTGAATGGCTCTTTAGTAGAGGGTGAACTCTATACTGACAGCGTGGTAGCCAAAAACACACGCAGTCACACTGACCTACACTGTTGGGTTCTTGTCACACACACACACACACACACACACACCGACACAAACTCAGGAACACACAATGACACTCACAAAGACACGCACAGGGACACTGCAGCAGGTCACAGCTGCTCAGTCTGGAGTATTTACTGTTACTGCTGTTTTCGCAGTTGGAATCGTTGCGTAATTTTGGCTCTTAATGGTCAGCTGATACCACAACACAGGAACAGAGAGTGAGCAGGCCGACACACACTTATTCATTCAGCTATCTTTGTGATGACATAAATTGACTCCTTACTCAGCCTATTACTCCGACCTGAAACTGGTCTTTACAATGTGTGCCTACACAAGTACACACTCACAGACACACACCAGGGCGACAGATTATAGAAAGAGGCTCAGCACCCTGCAAACACCTACGCAGTTAGCTGAGCTAAAGCTAATCTGCTGGCACACAGACGTTTACATGTGTCTCACAAGGACCCTCACCGACGTAACCGATTTCCTAAATTCCTTAAACCAAGTCTTTAAACCTAAACAGGCCCATCCCTGATGACCCGACTACCAAATAAAATGTCCACCGTTTCCAAAAATGTTGTGTTTTGAATCTCCTTACCTCAGACCTTAAAACTTGTCATCGTCTTATAATTTAATGGGTTACACTACGGGGACTTATTTTTTTAATCCCCAAAAGGAAGGCGAGTTCCCCTAATTTAACTGCGTCAACAAACATACGCTGTCAAGGGTGAATTAAGGGTGAAGGGGCCGACGTCCAATAACAAAGTACAGACAGAGTCACCATAAGAGCCTTGACACACACACACACACATATACACACAAACACACACGTTAATGCCCAAGAAGTTGGGAAAACTGAATCATTGTGACTGTGTGTGACTAAATAAAGAATAAAGGGGGGTAACTTTGGGGCTCAACTATGCTGCTGGCTTTTCAGCAGTTTAGCGAAGTGAGCTTTTCAGTAGAACAGAAACGCACGGACATTTTCACTATATGGTCATGTGGAAACTGTTCAACAGTTTCCACGTGAAATTCTTTATTTAGATACTCAACCAAAAGTAAAGTGGGGATGAAGTTGTATAATGTGGAATAATTACTAACAGATTATAGATTACTGAGCGTTTCAACGGGGAAATGTATGATGACAATGATGTAACGATCACAACATTTCTCGGTAGGTGATTTCTACATCTGACAGCAGGTGAAACCAACCTAAAAGCCCCAAAAAGCACTTCTGTCCAATTCAATTGACAACTGCTAAATGGACTGAAAACTCCTTTGTTAAATACATGTCAAGATCAGTTCCTTCTTCTTCTTCTTCTTCTTCTTCTTATTACCGATTTTTGAACGTCTTTAGTTATTCAGCATTAAGATTTTTAGCAGACTTTTAAAGCCCCGTTTCTCGCAGTTCTTTTTCTTTTTTTTTGATAATTTAAGTCAAGACTCATCAAAAGAAGCAGCCACTGATTCAAGTGGCTGCTTCTGCGAAAAACAGCAGTACATCTATCGAGACAGCAGGATCTTAGAATATGAGACGGATGTCTTAAATTCAAAAGACACATCAGAAACGGGTGTGGATGTGGATCGGGAATTTGACACTCTATACCCACTTCTTTTTTCCCCTTGACAGCAAAATTGAAAATAAAAAAAATAAAAAATCCCCTGTAATGATTGATAGACAATCTGCATGAAACATAGTGACGCACCTTTAATGTGGATTTGAAATATATGCAGCAATACACCAAGATTATCACAGACCTCATCAGACTGAATCTGATTTGGATCTGGAATTATATTATCCAATCAGTTTATATTTTTTCACAGATAGGAAACACAGTCTGACTTTGAATTCCCCAACCCAGAGTTTGGTCATGTTTAATAGCAACCACGTAGACTCAGGAAGACATCTATTGTCTGCTGAGAATATATAAATCTCCGCCAATCAGTAGAAATAACATTAATGCACATGAACCGGGATGGAAATCATGATCCTTCTAAGTTTTTGAGGCGTGTGGAAAGACAAGAAATGGTCACGCCTGCTGTTTCCTTGTAGGAAGCAACATGGAAGACTTCCAGAAAACTGATATAAACTTAAATGATGGGAATATTGTCACATTTCAGACTATTTTAGAGAAACCCACCCTGAAAATGAAAATACTGTGTTTTTATTTTCCAGCCTGTCGGCATCGGAGTCCTTGTGGTTCTGCACCAAAAATCCAGGAGAAGTCTCCATTACCTCAGTGTGTGTGTGTGAATGGGTAGAGGGGCATGCGTGGTATGAATAGATGAAGTGAAGGAGGGAGGAGGAGGAGTTGGGATGAAGCTGGATAGTAAAACTCAGTTTGGAGTGGAAAAGTACAGCCGTTCACTCCGGAGGCGGAGACTTCCCCTGCTGAGAACACAAACCAGCCAATCAGAAAACAGAAAAACACAATGATTGACAGCAGTGCTCAGCAGTGGGACTCCAACTCTGGACTGTGTGTCCAAATTAACTTTGGTCTTAATGGTCCAGGCTCAAGTTTCTACTCTGAAGTGAAACAGGAGTTTATGTGCAAGACGGTTTAATGACAACATTCTTTCAGTCTGGAAGATTATTTGGTTCCAAAAGTGTTTAAAGGAATGACAATCAAATCAGATTTATTTATATGGCGCCAAATCATAACAAAGTTACATGAAGGCACTTTACATATAGAGCAGGTCTGGACCAAACTCTTTATAAAATGATTTAAAGAGACCCAACAGATCCCCCCATGAGCAATCAGTAACATAACAAAACAACACCATAGTAAACACCAAATAGTCCTCCGCTTGCTGAAGAGCATCTGACCGAGACCAGACTGTTAATAAAAATGGACGGAGACTTCAGGGCTTAAAAGGAGAGCCTCAAAACGGTCACATTATATAAGTCTATGGGAAAATGACCCCACTTCTAACTCTACTATTACCTCAGTCATTATTTTCCTAATGAGTTTATAGCCTCAATCAGTAGATCCAAGTGTTCTTCAACGCAGCATGGTGTTCATTTTTAAACAATGATCCCATTTTGGGGGAAAAAGATCATGAAGGTATGCATGAAGGCATGGCTATAACAGACGTAGTTTACAAACCAATGGGTTGTCACACCAGCTTCCATTAATATAACCAAATTTTGAATTAACAATGATCCTAATACGCACATATTTGCTTACTTCAAGTTATTAAGCCAAATTGTGGCAACTTCTATCAAAATCAAAAATCTGTTTATCTTTAAAATTTTGTAACCTCAAGCGGCCTTCTTAAAGTAGCGCCACACCATGTCAGGCGGATTATTTTATGGTTCTGATAGCTTCAGTGAAATAAATGGTCAAAACTAAGAAACACCTGTGAGTGTTCGATAAGATGATCCTTATGAGCCCCTCAGATGGGGACATTTATGAATAGTTCGTGACTTCCTGGAGTCTTGTCTTGAGGTTGGCACATAAAGCTTGTTTAGGTGAGAAGCCCTGGGACAGTTAGTTCGCTGATGTTTGTCAGGAAATACAATCAACACACACCCTTGGTTTCATATTTCACAGTGTAATAATTAATTATCAAACAATTCATGTGATGGTTGATCAGTCTTGATGTGATGTGTTCAAAATAACATCACAGATTTATATAAAACGGCCTCCAGTTTCCAACGAGTCAGGCTGACAGCGTTGGTAGTTGATGTGTTTCCTGCTGGACTACTGACCTTGCCGTTTTAACTACGCACACACACACACACACACACACAAGTTCAATTTAAAAGATGGGAGGGAGTTGTTATTCTTGTAGCATGAGCTCAACTTATCTCTGTCTCTTTTTCAGCAGCGTGGTGAATGTTTCACAAGACCAAGAAAGAGAGAGAGAGAGAGAGAGAGAGAGAGCAGGACGACAGCCACACAACTTGAAGCTGACATTAAGATTCAGGGACACGATAAGAGGACACCCACACTTGTGTTAAAACACTCCAGAGGGGAGATCCAGAGCTGATGTGTCAGCTCTTGTGTCTTTTATTTGATCCATTTTTAAATGAATCCTGGTATGTAAATGCTGACGGCTCCGGCTTGTATAAGTCACACCTCCTACTGTTATTATGCCCCACTCCCAGTGGGGCATAATAACAGCAGTCTGCCACGATACATACGTACATACATTTATACAAAAAAACCCCACAATATATACATATATTCATCATTTTTATAAAAGCTGCAGCTAAAGACATATTGGGTCAATTCAATGAATGTCTTCAATGTGGGGCAGCTGGTGTTGTGTCTGCAGCCAGCAGCGTGAAAAGGAAGATAGCAGCACAACACAAGTCAGCCATGCTATCAGCGGTCAAGGATGCAAAATCAGCGATAAATAATAAAATATATCAACATTTGCATCATATCTCATGAGAGTATCATCAGTGGTTGGTGTGTAAAAATGCTCATCACGGGGTGAACGCTGCAGTGCATGAGCATCTATGGTTAAAATGGGTCAGCCGTCCATTAAAGTCCATTGACACAAACAATACGACCGTTGGTGTGCAAGACACGTCTGACACGTATTTCATGTGTTTACTTTGAGGGTTCACACAGGGAAGTGAAACAGGAAACCTCAGTATCTGATTGGCCGGCAGAGACACACAGAGCACTGAAGCCAACCCCCTCCTGTTCAACACTAGTCCTCTTTCTTTTCCTTCCTGTCGTCACCTTCCCGTGAACAAAAATGCAGCAGTGTGTTCAGTCCTGACATGTATTCTACCTCAAGAGCAGCTTTCTGGGCCGCAGCTCCACTGCAGACGTCAAACTAGAGCTGAAGTTCGGGCATTTCTCCAGAACATGAAGAAAGACAGTTCATCAGATATATGACATATAGGAACTGACTAATCCCTGAGTACAGCAATCACACTGTCAAAACACACTGCGTCTAACATTTAAAGACAACTGATCCTGTTTTCAACATTTTGACAGTAGATTGGATAGAATAATAATAATAATAATAATAATAAAAAAAACTTCCTACTGAGGTTTATGTTTCAGAATGAGACTGAACTTTATTCCAAACTACAGAGCTAAAAGTCTTTTTCCCTTCTCGGTGTCAGTGAGGACATGTTATACTCTACATCCACTGTTTGGGTCTGACCTTGTGCTGAGCTGGAAAAACTCACAAAGATACTGATAAAGACACATACCTGGTCAGCAGCCACACACACTGATACACACTCCTCAACTTCTATACCATTTCTTTCTTTTTTTAATGCCACAGAGTAAATCAGATACTGAAAAGATGTTAATTTCTCCTTCATTCCATCACCTCTCTAAATACATTAAAGATAATCTGCGGACATAAAAACACAAAATAAACTTATATTGCATCCTTTAACTTAAAACCATTTCTGATCAGGAAAGTTTTTTGAAGAAGTGAGGACCAAACAAAATGTCTTTACAATCTAAAAAAAAAAAAAAAAAAGTCCTCATAGACGTCCTTCCTTCTTAGATACTTCTTCACTTTTTAAAATTATTTGACAAAACTTGACAAAAACATCTTGAGTTTAAAGGTTTTAAAGCTAAACAGGTCCTCAAAAAGGACACTGGACAGAAGAGACACACACGGAGTTGAGGACGGCTGAGTCTGGTCTCACTTCACGTAAATGTTTAACTTCACTTTTCAATTGAAATATCTGAACACATCAGAATAATCACACAGCCATAACTGTAAAATATAAAATTAATTATATATTTTTTATTTACTAATTTAGCGTTATGAAATGAGAAGCGTTTAAATGGATTCAGATGAGTTTAAATCTTTCCTCAGCTGCAGTGACTGTTTTAGATCAGCGATGGAGGCTGAATGCTCTGACTCCCCCCTCTGGTCAATCAGTCTCCATTAAAAACTGGTCAAAACCTGACCAGAAATCAGTGGGTACCATCTCTAATGAGACAAGAGATGATAAATCTTCCTTCATTTCTAAAAGAAGAATAATGAAGAAAACTGAAAAAAAAGAAAATGTTCTTTAAAGACGACATGGTTTATTGTGCGCACATTGATGGAGACATTAACTGTGTAGGTTGTAATATACGGTGGTTTAATGAGGTTTCTGCACAGAACGGCTTTTAAAAATGTCTTTCAGAATCAGATTACACTGATGTGCTCCTTTATATCTAACTTTATCTTCTCAATTCAGGTGAGTCAAGTTAAGCCGTTGGTTAATCTGATTATTTGTTAGTTAAGGGGGTTATAGTGACAGTAATGGGCTTGAATGAAAAAAAAAAACAAAAAGTGTGGACATTTTTGAGCGAGACTTCTGAATACACAAAAGAAGGAAATGTTGAGGTTGGAAACACTGTCAATTAAAAAACTTTAAAAATCAAGTCATTAATTAATAATTAAATGAACAATCAATGGGGAGAAGAAATGTTCCTACAACCAAACTACTTTACTGTTTGGTTTTTACTCCATTATTTGAATGGTAATGTAAAATACATTTACAAAAGTCGTTCTTTTAATTTAAACTCATGTTAACACACCAAAGTAAATGTTCATCCCTTTGTATTTTGAGTTCAGAGCTTTGTTAGGTCTAAGAATAGTATAATAAAAACATCTATTTTTACTCTAGTGACACTTCGGGCCCTGCACACGAGGATAAGGCACAAATTACTCTTGTATCTGAGGATCACATTTACACACATGAACCATAATTACACTGTTATTTCATTTAGTAATGCACCACACGCTCCTAAATGCTAATATTAAACTGCCCAATGATACGAGAATACACCGAGACAGATCAACAAGGATGCATCACCAACATGTTTGTTTGTTGTTGTTTTTTTTTTGTTGTTGTTGTTGTCTCTTTCCTTTAATCTCCTAAAACATTAATCATAAACTGTTCAAACATACAGAAGGTCACTTTAAATTCTAACAGGGAACTCAAAGTTTCCAGTGTTGATGAAACGTGTTAAAACTAAAGTTGCAGACATGATGAACAACATGGAGTCTGTGTTTTCAATAATTCATTCAGAATTACTGAGTGAATGAAAAGCTGGAACAACACGATACACACTGTCAGAGGAAACAGCTCGCTGGGTGTTAAATAACCTTTCCCTGACAACAGAAGGTGAGCTCTCACAGACACTCCACCTCGTCCTGTGGTGTTGCAATAATTATACTTGTCATCTCTTATCTGACTCACTGTTGACGAAAAGCAGTGTTTGTTCTTTCTTCAAGGAGCATGATAATACATTTTTTATTCATCATTTTTTAAATGCACAGTGGAACTCAAATCAACACAAAACTGAACATATCATGTTTAGTTAAGGAGATTCTTCTTGTCAGATCAGTCCAGTAAAACGTATCTTCTCTCCTTGTGGTGGGAGAATTAAATGCATTCCCACTAAACGTGTTCTCTGTCTGACTTAATGAAACAGTCATAAATTAAGGCTTCAACAGCAAAACACATGTTTTAAAGTTCACGGCTATTCAGAGAAATGCTTTTCTTCTCTTGAGTTACTTATGTTTACTTTACAGCTCATCTCCCCCGGTGGAGCAGGTGATCATGATCACAGAGGATTGTGTGTCTTTGTGTGTTCAGTGCTACCTGAATAAAGCCGTGAATAACATGTCACCGTGTGAAAGACAGAAAGCTGCTTTAGGAGACGTCTTGATGGCTCCAGAGCTGTAAGAGGTCTAAAGAAAGTCTCATTGTATCAGTCCACTTTCCTGTTCTCTCACTGTTTGTTCTGCATCAGTCTTCTTCTCCTCCTCCTCCTCCTGTTTCTTCTCCTGCTCCTCCAGCTCCTGCTGTTCTTTGGCGTCGGCTGCCTTCAGTTTCTCCTCCACGTCATCAGGAATCTCCACCTCCATCAGGTTCTCCATCCCCTGCTCTGGCTCATCACCTATCAGCACCTGGAGGGAGGTGACAGAAGAAGAGTGAACGACATCAGCACACAGTTTATCTGTTTATCTGGTACACTTGGCTAAAACAGAAGCAGTCCAAACCCGGACTTCAGTCAATCATTTTTATGAATTAGATGTGTGCTTTTCCACCTTTAACATGTTTTGTTATTGATTAGGCTGTCAGTTAAATCATTAAGGTGTAGATAAAAGTTGTTAAGTTGTTGAAAATGAAAACATCACAAAGTCTTGCAGCTTCAAATGTTTAGTTTTGACTTCTATAACAGCTGCAAAGACCGATTTTCAGTCTCATGTCATGGGGACTTTTTGATTCCTCCTACCTGGACCAGTTTTTCACAGGCTGCTGAAACGTGGACGTCCTTCTCCCAGCGGTGAAACTCTCGCATGATCGGATAAACGTTCTTCTCTTTCAGGATCTGCCGGCCAACTTTGGTGGCCGTCAGCTACACAAGAGACAAACAGTGAGGAGCTCAGCAGGAAAACATGAGTCTGCATGTGTGTGTGTGTGTGTGTGTGTGTGTGTGTGTTTGTTGGTCTCTGTGCGTGTACCAGTAAAAGAGTTTCCAGCAGCATCTTCCTGATGTCGGGGTCTTCATCTCTCTTCTTGTCCTCTGGGAGGTACTGAAGGTCCACAGGCAAACCTGAATGTCACACATTTCTGTTAGAGTCAGATACATGGAAACTCAAGAAATCATTTGAAGAATGACACAAAATTAAAGTCAGAATGGTCAAACTGAGTACGTGCTGTTTTGAGACCCTTCAATTATTTGCATGGTGATAACTAAAGAGGTCATTTCATTGTTTTAGAGAAAAAGTTTTGTCTTTGTTCAGAAGAGATTCAATTTCTGACTCATACTGTAAATTTGTGGGTTTGTTATTATATCAGAAGTAAAAGGGACTCAGCTGCAGCTAAGCTTGTGCAGGTTTTTCATGTCCAGGTAATAATAATAATAACAACAACACTAATAATCACTTCTGTTGTACAGCACAGTCTGCTCCATGAATGCTTCTCAAATCACTTTACTTTGACATTTAAAAACATATGTGCAGTTGTGGGACAACTAAAATTGCAAAAGTCTTTATTTTCCTGAGACCAACATTTCCTTTATTTTCTTAATTTTTCTCGAGACGAGGGTACATGGAACAAAAGGCAGGATCACTGCTGGTCATGAGACCAGGGTTGGAGGATTTCAGGAGTGTACATTGCCAGGGTATGAAAATATTTTGAATTGCTTTCTAAAATGAATGGGGAGCCATTGAAAAGTCTTTAAAACAGGAGGTGGTGTGTTTTCTCAGTTTATTGTGCAGAGAAGACTTTGGATTGTCTCCAGGGCGTTGCAGCAATGTAGTGTGCTAGAAATAAAAGTCAGCTGGATTTAAATGCATAAAAATATGAGGAGTTCTCCTTTAAATTTACTTTCAAATAACCTGAGAACCTGCTGGAGACGCTCCATGAAGATCCATCCATCAAACCCTCTAACAGTAAAATAGTTTCCAGTTAAAAAAACATCCTGACCGTCGTTTTCTTCCTCCGACAGCTCCTCTGGACCGGCCAGCGGCAGCAGGAGGAAGGGCAGCATGTCCACAGCATCGCTCAGCAACCACTCATGATGTTCTAGACGGAGTAAAGACAGGTCAGGATGAGGTGAATCGACATTCTGGTAGGTTTCACATACCTGGTGTGGCCTCCGTCAAGTTTCTCTTGTTTATTTCCTTTATATAATGAGCTCTCAGAGAAAAGAGTCACTTCAGCAGGTCTTCCTACAGACCCTGTTGAGTTATTCTGGTGTAGGCAGGTCGGAGTGAACACAACGTGGGACAGGAAAAGCTCTTTCATCATCTGACAAACACCAGCGAAGCCATTTCCACTGCAAACCTTCCACTCACCAGAAACTCTGCTTTCTATTACAAACAGTGAACCAACTCAATATTCTCATATTCATTAGAGAAACAGTCCGATGTTCCCAAAGTGACTGAAAGAAAAATAAAAGTAATTGACCTGCTCTCATAAGGCACGCCTGTCCAGGCTAAAACCTGCAGCGTAGGAATCTGTAGCAGGTTGTTTGTGAGGACCTTGTGTCTATACCTTCAGGTCGTGTGACAATAAGGTGCATATTTGTTACTCACCGTAGTCAAAGCAACAGTTGCGCAGAGTTCCTACGACTCCTCCCCTCCTCACCGCGGACGCCTCGAATTGAGTGAAGGGCAGCAACCTCTGGACTACACATCTGCAGCAACACACAGTTATAACATGATACAGCGTGTGTTTAAATTTCTGTGAATGTTTTGGGTTTAATGAGGATATTCATTTTTATCAATAACTTAAGTTTTTACACTAAATATTCTAGTACCAGGATCTCTGGTGTTCAGACTGAGGTCATGAAAAGAAATCTATTGGGTCAGAAATATAAAATGTAATTAATATTTATGTGAATGTAAATGCTGGAATTGGATGCAGTATCAATATCACCCCATATTTAAGAACTTGGATCAGAATGAAGACAAAAAAAAAACAAAAAAAAAACTTGAGGGGCAACAGCTTTAGCACACTGATTTATGTTCACATAGTGAAAAGCTCATTCCAGTTCAAAGTGCAGCAGGTAAATGTGAAAAAAGGAATGTTCCCAATACACATTTGGCTACTAAACCTGTATGACCCGTGTGTCTGACCATCAGCTCACCTGTCCTTGTCCATCATGTAGTTTCTGGCCTCGGGCAGCTGCGTCAGGTTGGACAGCAGAGGACCGAGGTAGTGGAGCTTTGCCTTCTTGTTGTAACCTTCAGTACAGAAGATCTCCACCAGCTGAGCCAGACCAACCTCCTCCTGCAGGACCTGAAACAGCAAAGCGACATTTTAACTCATGTTGTGATCACGTTCAACATTTTCTGCATCAGCAGCTCACTGATAAATGACTTCAAGCTGTTCTTAAAGTGAGTTGTGTAGTGAGCAAAGTAAAAGGTTAACATGGGAACACTGGATAACTAACTACGACTTAGTATATTTAGCACCAGTTATGTCTTTTAATTTCTGTTATCTATACATGTGTAGGATTATTGTGTAGAATACAGCCCTCATCTGTAATATTTTTGATTTATACCATGTCACCATCCATTCCTGTTTGCACTGTACTTTCTTTACTTGCTTTAGTAAATGCTACTGTCTCTACAGAATACATTAGCCCATTGCCCCCCCCCAACCCTTGCCCTAAATTCTTATTCTTTTTTCTAATATATTCTGTTAATATCAATGGAGCTCACCCTGAACACGGTCTTGCAGGTCTTCTCATGGCGGGACAAGTTGGACAGGATGGTGCAGATCTGATCAGAGAACAGGTAGTCTGGATCCAAAAGGTTCTTTAACAACACTGGAAGAATTTTAACATCTGCCACCAAAGCCTGGGTGAAACACAACCAAGAACACACACAGGGGTTATATGTTTGTTTGAAATCAACACAACACTTCTGAGGTCTGTGTTGTTCTTTTTGTTCTGTTTTGTTTGTGAAAAGTCAATCACAAATAATCAATGATTTATCACTGAGGGTTCATTTAAAGCTCACCTGATGTAGAGTCTCATCAGCTGACAGGTTGATGAATATGTGGTAACAGTCCTTCACTATAGCAACAGAGGGGTCAGAGGTCAAAGCAAACAGGGCAACAAGTAAGTCAGGTTTAGTTTGGAGGAACCGGCAGCCATCCCTGAAAACACACATACACAAACAGAGAAAGAATGAGCTACTGTGTCTGTGAGCAACTCGAACGTCAACAAAGAAATGGCTTGTTTATGTTGTAGGCCTGTCTCCAAGAGAAGCATCTCTGAAATCTGCTTCTCAAAATATTTTCATTTGGAGATTCTGAAACTGTAAAGCGAGACGATCTGTTGCAGTGAGATAAAGCTCTTTTCTTTCAAATCTCTGCAACTTCAATACACTTCCTATAGAAGCATTTAGCATTTGTAAGGACAAGGGGGTTTAATAAATTACATATAACTCACTATAATGTAGTTAGCACTAAAAAAGGCCTGTTAAGTGCTTATTAATGGACAGTAACTGTCAATAACTATAACTTCTTCTATAAAGACACATTTTACTAAACTGTGTGAACTGTATTGTTGTTCATTATGTCTAGTTTTTATATACTCTGATATGAACTACATAATGACTTTGATAATATATGCTCACATTAGGAATGGGTGAGAATAGTCATCAGAGAAAAAATGCCATTGATATCGAAGATAGTTCAAGACTTCATCACTATCCTCATCATCCTACCTGTGTCCAGACAGTCCCAGGAAGTACTCCGTGGCCTGACCTTTGACATCAGGCCGGGTACCAGGGGTCAGGAAGGAGAGCAGCTCAGCCGCCTCGGAGTCGCTCAGCATCTTCTGTGTCTGACAAACAGCAATAACACACTGAACACATCATAGTGAAATAAGAGGTGTGTGAAATTCAGCAGGGAAAGCCATCACAGGCAGCTGTAGACCGCTGTTTACAGTGATACAAATGTTTGATTATTATACTCTTATAAGAGCTGCTCTACTGTGATCTGCAGATGGTAATATGTTGTTATGAAATATGAAATGTTACAGACTTTGAGCTCTTGGACCTGTGATTAACTCATTATAAATGCTCACCTGCTTTTAAAAAATATACAACAAATATAATAATAATAATAATAATCAATCAAATATAATAATATAATAAAGCAGCAACACACACACACACACTTTAAATCTTTTACCTATTTTCAATTTATGGTCTAAGTTTCAATCAAACTGCATTTACTTTCTGTCAGATTAAAAAAAAACCGTTAGCTTGACTTTTCATTATATTCTGAATGGCATGTCTTTTTTTTTCAACTATGCACCTGATTGCATAAAGATAACTTACCTTTCTCTGTCTAAAGCATGTGTCCAGATTTCATTTCGCTGTTGTACTTCTGTATTTTTCTCCACTAACATCAAACATCGCCTGAAGAGTCCCGACGAACATGTGGAAAGTCCAGCTACAGCTCTACTTCCGGGTTGGCGTCCTCTTTCTTCTTCGTGTTCTCATTTCCTGCAGCTCAAACGGTCCTGATTGGTCGCCACTGCCCTCCGGTGTCAGATTTCATGGAGCCATGGCAACAACACTCCAGCGTTTCGTAAAGCTGCTGCCATTTTTAAAAAAATAAAATTTTACTTTATTTAAATCGGAAAGTACAACAATATAAAAAAAAACCCCCAAACTAATTCTATGACGGAAAGAAAATACATGAAAAGATAATAATAGTACTATTAATAATATTAATTATAATACCAATACTACAAGATTAAATCTTCTTTTCAGAGTAAATATATTATAAATATCAATACAGATAGAAAAAAATCACCGGTCTTCCAACTTGAGCAGAGTTCAGCCTTTGATAAATCTTTTAGACAGACTTCAGTCTTATAAGTCTCTTTGCTAATGTTTTTCTAAATGGTTCAAGTATTTCCTCACACAGTAAATAAAAATGCAGTAAAAAGTATAAATGAACGAAGTTACAAAATGTTATATTGAATTAATGGTTTTGTTATCCAAGTTTTAATTTTATGTGCGCTACTTTTGAACTTTTAAATTTTTCCACTTGGAGATTTTCTTCGGACTGTGATGACCCAGGGCCAATTCATGGCCTTTTTATTTTGAGATTATATATTATATATTTGGGATTAATTTTCCTGGGCAGTTCTTCTGGGTCTTGATGGGTCCTCCAGGTACTCCATCTTCTTCCCACAGTCCAAAAACCTGCATGACTCTGAACTGTCTGAGTGAATTCTTGTGTGTCTCTTTATATCGATACTGCAATAGACTGCCTACTTGCCCATTCCCTGAGAATTAAGAGCTATAGATAGTGGATGAATTTACACGTGTAATAGAATGAAACACAAGAAGAACTTAAAAATGACAACACAGACATGGACAGACATACAGACGCCGGGGCAGCAGCACAGATTCCAGTTTGTATGTCAGATATATTTAACCTTCCAAACCATTTTATTGATATAGTGAAAACAACAACAACAACAACAAAAAAAAAGACACGTCCAAGACATTCACATAGTTAAGTCCTGTCAGCAACTGCTCCCACTCACTCTAAATGTTGCATTGAAATGCTGCTATTGCATAAACGTTCATGACTGATGCCTGCACTAAAGTACAGTGTTCAAATTCTGATGAAATGGTGTGATGAAGAGTTCGACCTTTAGCTGACTGACCGCCTCAGACAACACTGGTCAACTGGTGCGACGCAGCATTTTAACATTTCAGACATACTGAGAACAAAAACATTTAGAGAATATAGCTATTGGAAAAGACTTGAGCCCAGTGTTGATGTTCATTTGATTGTGTTTACAGTCTCCAGAAAATACATTTAAGGGTGTGTTCCTACATGCAGAGCTGAGGCTGCTGGGTAAAAACACCAACCGGGACTCTTCCAAAAGGGCAAAGGTCAGATACAGCAAAGGATGCAGACTGAACGACTCTGCTGATCCCTCATTTCCATCAATGAAATAATATATTTTTCCACAACAAACACGCCATTCTCATCACACAGCATCACTTCAATAACTTTTCAAAATAAGACTAAAAATCTGCATCTTAATTCAGAAAACATTTCACTAAATGTGTGTAGACCGCAAAGGGAGGAGAAAGAGAGACGAGTGTCAGTCTGGATTGTAAACAGATAAAAAAAAAAAAAATAATAATTCAACAGCATAAAGAAGTTCACCACATGCCGAGGTGGATCCCAGTCTGTGTAACAGACATACAAACGCTGCTGCAGGATTGTATGAAGCTTTTCGGTGACTCAGCGTTTCTTGCTGGTGTTTTCTGGGTTGCCGTGGTTTCGTAGTACTACTGAAGTTTTAGCTACTGAATGTCGTATTTGTAGCAGAGTCTAGATCTCAGTACGGTAACGGGACTGTTATAAGACCAAGAGATCATCAGAAGGCACTGTGGAGTCTGATTGGCTGACAGAGATCAGCTGGTAGCCTCCAATCTGTTGGCTCAGGGCGGGGCAAGTCCATCATCAATCATCATAATCGTCATCATCATCATCATCGTCGTTAACATCATCATCTTCACCATCGTCGTCTCCTCCTGCTCATCTTCGTCCTTCTCCGCCGCTTCACTCAGCCTTGTCTTTCCTCTTGGCTGTGAACGGGACTTTGTTGGCTACCGTCGAGCCCACCGTGGAGACGCCGCCGGCCACGGCAGACACCCCGCCCTTCACCAGCCCCACGCCCATCGAAGGAACCGTGGTCACGGCCGACTTGGTGATCTCCAGGCTCTTGCCGCCCACCCAGGCCACTCCTCCCACGGCCGCGCCCACGACGCCTTTGGTGACATTAAAGAGGCCACCGGTCACCCGCCACATCATGCCGGGGGGCGCCGCCACGTGGTCCTTACTAGAGTCTGTAAACAAATCAACAACACCTGCATCATAAAACAACTTCAACCATATTCCTCATTTGGACGACTATTTAACTTTACTTCTGTGACGGTGTGGAAATAAAACCAACTGACCAATAAATTAAAAAGCAGTTTCTTCCTTTATAATCCTAATGGAGTCCACTTAGACTTTAATGTGATCGTCTAAACTCTTCCTATTGAACACAAATCTCATAATCAGGGAACACGACAACATCACTGGCATGTTTTTTATTTAATTTTTTTTTTTTTTTAAAAACACATCCATTGGGTTCCTGATGTTTTTTTGGTTTGTCCTCCTCCTGTTGGCGACACTGAACTATGTGCTGCCAATATCTCATATCTTGTGTGAAGTCACGGTAAAATTTCTAGAAATAAAATCCTGCCCAATCCAACACTTAAGAGACAGCAAGGTCCCCAGTGTGCTGTCTGTGTAAAGTTACTGAAGTACCAACACCAGCGTGCTGACATGATTAGGTTAATCAGGTTTAATGTTCATGATGCTGACTTACCTCATATGCTAAGGCTAACTACTGTAGCAATAACACTGAACACCATCATCTTTACAGCGTGTTAGGCCGTAAATCAAAGTGTTGAACAGATTAAATATGTGACCTGAAGACTTAAAATGAAAAGTCAACATCACTAAAGAGGTGAAAAAAAAATTGATAATCTGTAAAATAAATATTTGACTTGATAAGTGATACCTTCGATTGTCTGTGACAAACCTATTTGGTTTAATTGATATCCAAGTGACCAACTTCTCCATCGCTGGAGCCGTGTTGTTAGCATTGCTAAAAAAAAACTTAGAGATGAGATGAACCTTTTTATATTGGAGTGTTGTACATTCAGAACTTTACATCAGGGACTTAATTCCCCTCAGATGGGATCTAACCTTGACAAGCTACCTGGTGAATAAACAGTCAGCAGACCTGAAGGCCTGACAACTGTGGTGTTGACTCAAAGACGACTAAACTGGTCCAGAGTGTGACAGCGTTGGGACACAAATATCCAGTTGGAGGTGTAGCTGCTGTTACGCAAACAGACATATTCCCCTGACAAACCAACAGTTTCTGAAATAGCAGCAACATATGAGCGCAGATTGCACCATATTCCCTGCTGAGGGAGGGAGGGGGGGGGGCGATTCGCTACGTACCCTCTGCAGACTGGCTGTAGGCGGGTTCAGCCTCATCGGGGGCCACGCTGGTCCCAGGCTGGGGCTCCATGTTAGCACTGTTCACATTCTGGAAAGCACAAGAAAACCCCACTGAGTGTCTCTACCTTTAAACACACAGCCGGGTATCAAACCTCAAACATCGTGTGTCTGAGACAGTGACGATCAAAACCTGCCACAAAAGTCTGGCTTCAAATATTCAATCACTGTCGGGATCTTGTGGAGCTCTTGGAGATTGGAGATTTACTCCGTATGTATACAGCTAAAAATCTATTTATCAATGATGTCTGATAAAAGTCGCGATAAAAGAAGAGTTTGGTGCCAAAAACAGCACAAAACCCAACTTAATTATAATTTGTAGTTCCTCTCACCAGGCTCTGAGCTAGACCCGAATATATAATTATCTGACATACTTATTACACTCGACAGATGTATTTTAAAATGAGGTGTTCCTTATTTATTTATCTCAATTTTCAATAGCACAATTTACATAACAACGGTTATTTCTGTTTTGTGCACTTACTTATGTGTGTACTTGCATTGCCCCCCCCCCCTCCAAAAAAATAACTTTTTATTCTGACTCTATCACTTTTTCTAACACAGATTGTTGCTCAGCTTTTTTTGTTTTGTTTGATAACATATAATTAGATTTTAGGAAAGAATGCACCGGTGGTCTTGATGTATGTCAATGGATTTAACCTTTTTGACCTTTGAATTAGAGAGACCCTCCTTTTCACAGGTGAGTGTGAACCTGCAGACTAAACTTTTCATTTCATACCCTGGAAGCCAAAAAGTAGAGATTTGTCATTTGCTTTCCAAACAGTCTTCACCCTACCTCCATTTTTTTTTTTTTTGGTGACCCACAAAAGAGCCCTGATCCCAAAGTTGGGGGTTAAACAGCAGAGTTTCTATGTTCCTCATAAATGCAGCTACTGTTTGACATGGAAACCTGATCTAATGCAAAAAAAAAAAAAAATTGTTTTTTTTTACTGAAGTTTGGAGATGTTGGATCAAAGTTTTAGTTAAAAAAAAAAAAAAAGAAAAAGGAAAAGAAGCAGGAAACTGGGACGCCTCCCTTTAATCCTACTGGACAAAAAAAAAAAACATTTTTTTTTTCCAAGACAATTAAAAAGGCCACATCTCTTTTAGGTGATATTATTGAGTTTATTTTAAAATATTTTAACTCCACATCTTCATTTATTCTGCCAACTGCTCCAAAACAGGTCGTGCAACTTGTGCGGCACTTATTTATTTATGAAGTTGTTTGTTTGTATTTTTGGTAAGAGCACATTTTCACACATTCGCAGGTTAAAATCAGGATGCAGCTGAGTCCTTACCTTCACCATTGTTACCTGGCACAGACACTTGAGCCTGGAGCAGCTTCTGTTTCAGCCTCCCAGCCAAACTGCGGATCTTCGGGCGCTTTGTGTCGCAGCTCGGACTCTTCTTCTCGGGCCGCTTCTGCTCAACTTAAAAAAAATAAATAAATAAAAAAAAAAATGTAAAAACAGAAACTAAACTTTATCGCATCAGTCTGCAGCTTTTCTTTTTTTTTTTTATTTCCCCCCCAAACTTCTGCTCAGCCTCACTTGCAGCAGGCAAAAGCTACGTATGTCTGTTTTTCAGCCCGCTGCTGGTTCTGCCGACGTGGCGTCTTCACCACAGAGATGCACACGCGCACACACACGCATAAACACACGCATGCACATGCACACACACACGGCGCTTCCGCTCAGGACCTTCAAAATAAAACCCTCCATGCGATTGGGTGGACCTTTCCCATTTTTCTTGAAGGTAAAAGTGCTGGAATAAATAAGATTTTAAGCATTTTAGTATTCTCATGGCTTCTTGACTCTTGTTAGTTGTTTTCGAACAATTATTGCTGTTTGGACATTATTGTACCATATTCCACTACAAATATTTCTAATATTTCTAATTTCAATGATACATATGTATATATATTTATATATATATTTCTTTTTTGATTTTTATTTCTTTTTGTCTTTCCCTTGTCCAAGATAGAACCACTGGAGTCAAATTCCTAGTATGTTTACACAAACCTGGCAATAAAACTATTTCTAATATCTTGTTGGTGGTGGCCTTTTTGAGCCCTCTCTGGATCCTCTAACCACTAAGAGGAATTTTTTTTTTTTTGTCAATAGAAGAAGGTGTCTTTTCTTCTTTACTAAGTTAAGATACTGTCCCAGTAACTTAATCCTTGCTGAGCTCTATCAGTCTTTGCCATGTTAGTTTACCATGAATCACATGTAACTTGGGTGCACTAATGTGATAGTAATTTCTCATTCAGTTAAATCTTAATTATCATGATTATATGATTAAAAGAATCAAAATGCAGAACAGAATTAAAAAAAATGCACAATGAACAGGTAAAAATTGCAGCTGCTTCTCTTTTCATATTTGTAAATGATATATTGGGATAATAAATCATCCTTTAGTGTTCTGCTATCATGTTTTAATATTCTGCTGTCAATTTTCAACGTCACTGTTGTTGATTCAATAAGGATATATTTTTAGTCAAATACAGGAAATAATTAATGTCGTCAAGACATGAAATCCATATTTGTGTTTCATTCCCACATTTAGATAAACATAGATAAACAGATAAACATAAATTATCCTCTTTCTTTTTTCACACACACATATATATATATATATATAATCTATTTTTCATAATTTTTGGTAACACACCTCAAGCCAGTTAATTTTAGGCCTTTATTGGGAAAACAGGAAGTCAGTTGTGGGCGGTTTCTGAAGCTCCAGCTCCGGATCCATGCCGGATCCTGCATCACCATCGTCAGCTACAGCCAGTTGTTTTATTGTGAGGGCTACGTGTTTCTTTTTTTTGTTTTTTTTGTTTTTGGTTTTTCTCATATTTCCCGTAGATTTAGAAGGAAACTCTCATGTAAAATGAAAAGTGCTACATAAATATGGATATACACGCAGGTCTGTATAGTCATGTGAAGTCCTATAGCTGAAGATTGTGCAGAGGTAGGGGTCAAGGGTCAGGTGCTGCTCGGTGATGTTGGCAGCAGCTTTCGTTAATTCATAATGGAGCAGATTACAATATAAATCTGTCACTGTGGACAGTGTCTAGATTAACTTTTTGCATTAGTAATGTTAATTAGCTATGATAATCATTAATATCAGCATTATTATGAAATTGCCCCTAATAACCCAAATGTCTAATTCAGTGAAACCTCTAAATAAAGCATAAATGTCAGCCTCTGACACGAGTGAGATTTATTTAATGTTGATTTAAGAAGATATTAACACATTTTTGCCCCAGATACAACTTCACGCCACCAATGATTCCCAGACCTGCAATGCAATAGCTTTATTACTCGATATCATGATGCACAAATTCAGTATTATTATTATTATTTTTATTATTATTATACCAAAAAGAAATTCTAGATTCATTTAAAATAAGACGTACTGCAGTTAAATGTTTTTTTTTTCTTTTCTATCTTAGTAACAAACTAACTCATTCAGAAAGATCAATTACATTAATTAAAATGAAAATTAAGCCAAAACGAGGCGGTGTGATTTTTGTTCAGGCACATTTTCCGTCGCATTGTTTGGGGTCCTCGGTGGAAGCTCGGCGCCAGTCTCTCAGGCTGTCGCTGCCGAAGTGAAAACGAGTGAAAATTGATTGAAATATAAATTAAAATCAAGCTGTTGGAGACCTTTGGATCCACCGTCGTCCAGAAATGAATCTGGAACTGCTCGGTAACTAACAAAAAAGCCAATTTTTGCTCTTTTTTTTTTTTGTTATTTTCTTTTTTCCCATCTGTGCTTGTTATGGTTAGCATCGTAGGTTAGCCTAGCACGCTAACAGCAGGTGATGCACGTTTACAATAAAATCGCAGCATTTATCAGAACCACACGTTTATTTTCTGGTGAAAAGTGTTACTTTAATTTGTGTAGCGTGATGTTTGATGTGTAGAAATGTTTGTCTGCTAAGATTTATCAGTAAACGGAAGCAGAGTATCAGTTAGCTAATGTTAGCTCCCAAACATTGTCTGTTGTTGTTGTTGTTTCAATTAAATCTTCCTCAATGCGACTTTACCGAAATGTTTATTCGTAAATTTTGTCTTCTTTCTGCTTTAAACGATGGAAAGATTAGTTAGGTGGATCATGGGGAGGTCGAAAACATGCACAGCTGGTCCATGTGACAGATGATAACAGTACTATCAAAGGCGAAAAAAATCATACGTTAACAAATTAAAACAAGACATTGAAATTGCAGTTACTGTTTATTTTTGCTACCAAATAAAATCAAATGCCAGTAATAAAGATATTAACCACAACACAGTGTCCTTGATGGATCTAAAATATCCATGTTAACGTAGAATGTAGTTTAAATGGGAGTTTTAATCCACATCTGGTCATAAACTTGTGACTAGAAATGGTTGACACCATTTTACACTGTTCTCTGAGAGGTTTTCTTTTTCTGAAATAACGTCAGTAGAATAAAATGCTTTTGATGTCTATCCACAATTCACACTTTCTGTTACACCTAAATAAATTAAAGGAGTGGAAAGTTCCGTTGTGTCTGTCACTTCAGTGCACACATGAATGTCTAAGTATCGTCATGTTACTTGGTTGTGTAAGATATTTTTTGTCATAACTATTTCTTGATTATTTCTCTTTCTTCTAGAATCCTTTGGGCAGAACTATCCAGAGGTGAGCAACTCTTAACGAAGATGGAGTTTAAACTCTTAGTTTTGATCATAGTCATATATGAAGCTGCTTTATTGGGGTATATAAACTCTGTGGTTCTATTTTGGTCGTGTGTGTTGTTAGGAGGCAGATGGCACTCTGGACTGTATCAGTATGGCCCTCACCTGCACCTTCAACCGCTGGGGCACCCTGCTGGCTGTGGGCTGCAATGATGGCCGCATTGTCATCTGGGACTTTCTCACACGGGGAATCGCCAAAATCATCAGCGCACACATCCACCCAGTCTGCTCTTTATGGTGAGATACATCATACAGTGCGCGAGGGTGCATGACTGTGCTGTGTGTATATTCCATGTTTATGAACCAAACACTCAGACAACCAACTTATTTCCTTAACCAAGTCTCAAATGGTTAAACTTCCGTTGTAATCATTTATACCTTGTTATAAACAGTAAATCAGTGCATACACCTCTCTGCTCCAATTTTTAGCTAAATTTAATATTATTTTATTGTGAGTAGTTAAAATGAGACTGCACAGTGATCTCATCTCAGTTCATATATGCTACCTTCCCATCTGCTCTGTTTTGGTTTTCACAAAATCTAAATTTTATGACTTGATATTTTCAGTATAAGTCGATGTTTATAACAAGAACTTTACTATTTGAATGACTGTGTTGACATTTCAAATGAAAGATCACAGAATGTGACAAAAACCTTTAAATAACTTTTTAACTATGTGCTGCAGGATGCTATGTAATCTTGTTTGCCTCACTCCGGTATGTGTGTGTGTACGTATGTGTGCAGCTGGAGTCGAGATGGCCACAAACTGGTCAGCGCCTCCACAGACAACATTGTCTCACAGTGGGACGTCCTGACTGGAGACTGTGACCAGAGATTCCGCTTCCCCTCACCAATCTTGAAATTACAGTACCACCCGAGAGACATGTGAGTGACTGGACAACTTTTGTCTGTGCATGTTCTACCTGAGGTGATCAGAGTTTTAGCTGTTTGTCAGCTACACTAAGAACAGCAGTTACATCACATGATGAGTTCTTGTAAATCCAATCTGTTTTGGGCAGTGACAAACTAATGTAATGCTCTTAACAAATTATGTTTGTGGTTCAGGGACAAAGTGCTGGTGTGTCCCATGAAGTCAGCCCCAGTCCTGCTGACTCTGTCGGACTCCAAACATGTTGTCCTGCCTGTGGACGATGACTCAGACCTGAATGTGGTGGCAGCCTTTGACAGACGGGGCGAGTACATCTATACTGGCAATGCTAAAGGAAAGGTCAGTCTCCCTGTCTCTCAAACCAGAGCTCACAATTTATTCACAACACACAAGTAAAGATGATCAGAGAGGTAAATAGTTAGAGTACATAACACATGGGCTCAAACACCCTCAGCAGCGAGTGCCTGATTTATATCTGGCTGACTTCAATTAAAACATAAAAGCCTCAAGAATAAAAACAATAAAATAAAAAACAATGACACCATGTGACGTTTCAGTGCATACACCCCTCTGCAAAGACTGTTCCAGATTTATACCACTTTGGACAAAAAGAAATATAGATTCTTTCCACTCACATTTTACATTTAAAACGGTTTCATAATTGCATCCACTATTTTTGCTTTTTACCTTGGTTGTCTTTCATTTTCCACTGTCTCCTCCTGTAGATTCTGGTGTTGAACACCAACACTCAAGAGCTAGTGGCATCCTTCAGAGTGACCACTGGAACCAGCAACACAACTGCCATCAAATCCATTGAATTTGCTCGCAAGGGCAGGTGAGAGGCAACAGGAGGTCTGCCTGTGTCTATAGCAGGACTGAGGAATGAACGCAATTTGACACAAACTGAAAATTTAGCTTTTCCCAATCTGTTTGTTGTGAGACAGTCGAATTAATTCCAAGTTTATTGTTGAACAGATTCGTATTATACTGGATAAACAAGATCACAGTACACAAATAAACTCCCTAAAAGGAGCTTTTCATGTGCTTTTTTTTGCTCTCTCTCATTTTTCCATTTCCTGTTTTTCCTGTGCAGTTGCTTCCTTATAAATACAGCAGACAGAATCATCAGAGTGTATGACGGCAGGGAGATACTGACCTGTGGTCGAGACGGTGAACCTGAACCCATGCAGAAACTACAGGACCTGGTCAACAGGTGAACCACCATAGGATGCTGGTCCTTGAGGCCAGAGGACGTGTGATTCTAAAAAATTACTGTTTGCTTCATTTTGGCTGTTAAAGGTGGTGAAGTGATAGAATTGCAAGCACTCTGGCTGAAGTGAAGAGTAAAAGAAAAAAGTATTATTATACTATTTTTCAAGACTCATAAACACACAAATCCAAGTATTTCATGTTGGGCTGATGTTGATGGCCGATACTCGAGTCCTTGTCCGGGCAAACATTTGATGGCAAATTGTTGTATTAGTGCAGTGCTGCATCGGTTCCTTCCTCAGTTATATTTCAGTTCTTGCTCTTCTTCCGTGTTTTCGGTGTTTAGGACTCCGTGGAAGCGCTGCTGTTTCTCTGGGGATGGCGAGTACATTGTGGCCGGTTCAGCCAGACAGCACGCGCTCTACATCTGGGAGAAGAGCATCGGCAACCTGGTGAAGATCCTGCATGGAACCAGAGGAGAGCTGCTGCTGGATGTTGCTGTAAGGATTTCAGAAGTGTCACTCAGGCTTTTTTTTACAGTGCAGAGATATTGATCTATCTATCCTTTGACCCCTGTCCAGTGGCATCCTGTCCGTCCAATTATTGCCTCCATCTCCAGTGGAGTGGTGTCCATCTGGGCTCAGAACCAAGTGGTAAGTTGACAGTAAAAGTAAAGGTGGGATGTAGATCATTCATGTTTTTTTTTTTTTTTTAACCAAAGATTTGTTTTTCTGTGTGTGATGAAAACATCGACCAGCTGAGTGGATGTAACATCGTATTCTGATGTAACTGATCTGTGAGGTTTTGTTTGTCTTCAGGAAAACTGGAGTGCTTTTGCTCCAGACTTCAAAGAACTGGATGAGAACGTGGAGTATGAGGAACGAGAGTCTGAGTTTGACATTGAGGATGAAGACAAGAGTGAACCTGAGCAGACAGGTAAATGAACCTGTTGAATGAACGTTGCCCCACCACACGTTCTGTCTTCAGAGTAGCTTGTCTGAATGGTTTCACTGGTTCTCTCTAACCTTGATTTGTGTTGATGTTGCAGGTGCAGACGCTGCAGAGGATGAAGAGGTGGATGTCACCACTGTTGACCCCATAGTTGCTTTTTGCAGCAGGTGAGAAATGAAAAGACAAGGTGTTCGTCAGTGCAGCACATCAGGGTTTTTAATTATACCTGAGAGAATATATTCTTAGAGAGATTCCTTTCCTCATGAAGAACAAGAATTGGGAAAGGGGAATAAATCAGCCATATCAACCATATTTTTTTCCTTAATTAAAAGAAAATGACAACAGCTGTACCTTTCTTCTGTTCCTAATGATCCCAGTAACTGTGAGTTTTCCTTGTGACTTATTGTGGCAAATGGACCACAACTTCTGCAGTCTAATGTTGACAAAACTGAGATTTCTTCTGCTGTCAAAACAGTTCAACATTCCTGTGGTTTCTTACCTTTTCATGTAATGTCAGTTTGTTAGAACTTCAAAAGCAGTTACATCAGGCCAGTTCAGTCATGTTTCTGAACTGTCAATCCTGAAATATTGTAATTTAAATCAATACTCCCCCCCTCAGGCTGATGAGCCCTTTTTTAATTTTGAAAACGTCCTACACACTCAACGCTTCCTCTCCATTAAACCCAGAACAGCTAAACATAAAATGTCAGGGTGGTCATTTTTCTTTGAAGACATTCAAATGTTATTTGTATAATACTGTTTCTATTTTATCAGCATTCTCTTTACCCTGTTTATTGTTTGTGTTTGTGTCCTGTAGCGATGAAGAGCTGGAGGACTATAAGGCCCTGCTCTACCTGCCTATTGCCCCTGAAGTTGAGGATCCAGAGGAAAACCCCTTTGGCCCTCCACCGGACACCTCGGTCCAGGCCTCTGGCCCAGAGGACGCGTTGGCTGGCGGTGACAAGAAGCAGCGGCAGCCTTCATCTGAAGGAGGCCCGGCCAAAAAGAAAGCTCGCACCACCACCATAGAACTGCAGGGGGTGCCCAGTGACGGTGAGAGAGAAGAGCACAACAACAGATTCACGGACCAGATCCAATGTCAGACATGTTTTTTATTCTGCACGAAATTTTCATATAATGGACTTGGCCTCTTATTTTCACCAATTCTCAAAAGGAAGTTAAAAGCAGGCCATCTTTTATTTCCTTTATTTGATTATATATGGTAGAAAACACTTCCCTCTTTTCTGAGCTGGTACCTTTTTAGATAGAGATGCAAACTTCCTGGATTGTTACTTGAGTCATGGCCTGTCATCACTCTCTTACTCTCTCCCTTTCTCACCTAACACTAATTTTCTTTCATAAGTAATTTGATTTATCTTTTAGTTTACTTTTATTCATTTACCAAAGCAGGTATCAGATGGATGGCAATAAGATTCTGTGCAGTTTTTATCTGCAGAGAATAAATCTAATAGATTTCTGTGACCTTTTGACATTTTCTGTCGCATGAGTGTCAACATTTTCAAATATTTTTGTCAACATTAACGTAACTAGTGACATTTCCATTGACAGCTTTACTTTATTATTTCTATTAATTCTTAATCTAGAAATGTTTTAATTGCAATGAATTTGCAATTAAAACAATTCAATCAATAAAAACTTGTACTGAGCGATTTACTGTTTTACAATTTTAGGAGCGATAGTTATATTATGAGCTAATATTAGCTTTTAGTTTAATGTGACAAAGCTGAGCCTCGGTTGTCCTCTCTCTCCTCAGAGGTTCACCCCCTACTTGGTGTGAAGGGAGATGGCAAGTCTAAGAAGAAGGCGGCAGGTCGTCCCAAAGGCTCCAAAGGTAAAGACAAAGACTTCCCCTTCCGGCCAAAGCCCTACAGGGGCGATCGGCCCTCCTTCCCCATGGAAGCATTGGGCAGCTCTGGTCCAGGAGTTGGAGGAGGAGGAGGAGGAGGAGGAGGAGGGATGAAGGGCAGGGCAGAGGGGGGCCTGGCCACAGGTAAGCACGTAACCGCCCCTGCTGCTGGTTCTGCTGCTGCTGCTGAGTGTGGGAGCTCTGCTAGTCCTGCTGCCCTGCTAGTTTGACTGACACCCCACCAGCCAAGCCTATCTCCAAAGCACCCCCACCCCCTCCCTGTACTGCTTCCAGCCAACACCAACTCCCCCGCCCCCACCCTTCCCAAAGCCACAGTCTGGAAGTCAGACACAAAACAAGCACTGGGCTACTGTTTGAGTCACAGTTTGATCACTTGTCACCAAAAACTCGTCTGTAGTTTATGAGTCCAAACTGTAACTGGAGATTATCCATCATAAACAACAGTCATCATGAGGCATTATTTAAAGCCTGTTCTATATCAACCCTCTGTGGTCTAGTGTCATTAAATACACATTGGAGACGCACTCTCTGGATATCGTATTCCTTTGATACCATCAACACACGCTGCACTTTTGACTCAATGCAGTGAGCACCAAATGTATATTAATCTGCTGATAAAGTATTTTATCTGTTTGAGAAAATAGCAACAGTGTCCAATTTTTTTTGTTTTTATTTTTTTTAAATGAAAATGTGTTCCTGAGCTGCGTAAACATTTAAAATCTTCAGGACCAAACAATGTGCTTGGAGCTGACGTGGAGTCAGGAAGTCAGAAAGTTCTGACAGATACAAACTTTCTTTGTTTTTCATTGTTAATTTCAGATTTAATGTGTGTAATTGTCAAACTACTAAAATATTACCCCAGAATTTTATCTGCTCGTAGAAAACACTGGAAAAGAATCATTTTGTGATTGGTTGTCTGCATCTGAGTGGACCAGCTGCCTGGTTAGAAATAAGCTGTTTGTCCTCACATTCTCAGGTAGTTTCACTCTGGGGACCTTAAAGTGATCACTCTTGTACTCGCATAGTTGTGTTTCTTCCAGACTGTGGCTTCATGACTGTGTAACCTCTGCTAACCTCAGCCTCACTCTGACTAATTTGTTGTCATTCAAACTTTGGCAACTGTGGTTCGACTGTGTTTGGCAAGTGGGTGTTGAAGTAGCTAACGGTGGGATGGTGCAGCTTGTTTCCCTGCAGGCTAGCTGGCTAGTCTACATCTTCTTCCTGCTTGGCCTTTGACCCTCCTGCTCCCACTCCCACCTCGCTCCTTGGAATTGCCGTGTGACATAAACGTTTGTCTGCAGCAGCGTTGCTCAGGTTCTGTCTTTATGTTTCTGTGTCAGAAAGATGTGGGGTGAGAGAGAATGTTTATTCACATAATGCACCCAACAAGGTATAATTCATCATTGGTAAATGTGCATAAAAGATAAAGTTTGTTGAAGGGGAACGTATGAATGCTTTTCCTCAAATACCCAAAAAAAAGAAAGAAAAGACTTCAGGAAACTACACAGTCATTGTGCTGTCTGTCAAATTTCCATTTTTACTTTCCTGTTTGTTGACAGATTAAACCACCAGGATGTCTATTTATTCTTGTGCTTGGGAGTTGGAGACAGAACTTTGGATAGAGCCTGGTTATCTTCCCTCTTAGCTCTGTCTCAGCGCTAAGCTACACTAACCACATCCTGATCATTTCAAAAATGTACCATCATTTCTCAAAATGCAAAGAGAACCAAGTCTTAGTTGTGCTATAAATGTGCTTCATCAAATTTGAGTTTTTTTCTGATCTTTCCTGCTTGTTGATGTGAAGTCAGTGTATCCTCCATGTTTTTCTGGTGTCTTGATAAATTCAGTAGCACTTCTGAACTATTTTGATCAGTACAACAAAGATGTATCATAACTCACCGCTCTGATGTCTCACTTACTCTTATTTACTAGCGGTACAGTTTTTATCCATCAGCCCCCCCCCCCAACATTTCTGTTCTTTCTATTACTGTTTTATCTGCTTATACAACATTTCCTACTCACATTTCAATGTAAAAACCTTATGGTGACTTGAAAAATCTGCAGGAAGGGTCAAGTTTAATATATATACAGATAATAGTGATGGCATAGTGGACATTATTATAATTAATTTGAGAATCAAAATGATATTTTGGTAGTAGTAGTTAGTATGACATGCCTATTGTGCTGTGGAAAAGTTATGATACTGAATTTATCATGCAAAATATTACAGCTCAATTAATCCCACTCTTCAAGTGTTTTTGCTCATGTATTATTTTAGATGTGAACATCATTACTGCTGTTTGTTTGTTTTTAGTAGTTTAATCGAGGTTTAACATGAATTTGTGTTTTTTGCAGGGAGTCTGGTCACACAGTCTTATAAACAGCATGACATTGGAGGGATGGACTGATCGCTGCTGTGTGCCCCCGTGGAGGAGCATTAATAGGCTCAAACAAAAGGATATAAAATCCTGATGTCATGTACAGACTGTGAATGAGCAGCGTGTTTGGTGTACAGACTGTTTCCTCTTCCAATCAGACATTGGCGTCACAGGGAACCCCCTCAGCCTGGATCACACACAGGAGCTGAGCAAGACAGCGTGAAGCCGCTGAGTCATCACAGTAGATATTACATGTCCTCTGTCTCTGTAGGATTTGTCATGTATAGAACGCCTGTGTCCTGATAGTGTGTGTGTGTGTGTGTGTGTGTGTGTGTGTGTGTGTGTGTGTGTGTGTTTGTGTGTTCGCTTTCTCATAGTTTTTATACATATTAAAACATTGTGTTTATAAATAATGAGCTGTTTCATGGATTTGTCTTCAGGCCTGAACTGATCCTGACAGAGAATGACTTACTGAGGCAGACTGAGTAGTTTAAAAAAATAAAGTTTCAGATAATGATTTATTGTTTTTGTGTTAAGTTAACACAGGACCAAGAAGCATCTGTGCACATTTTGATACGAGTGCAATGAGGCAGCCTATTTTCCCAGAAACTGTCTCAGCTGTCTATCATCTCTTGTGATAAAGCTGATTAATGCACGATATTCAAATAGTTTTTTTAAGCTCTGTAAGAGAAAGGTTTGTGTGCTCAATGAACGGCATTGAAATATTTGAAAAACATTTTTTTAAATGCCTGTAAAATAAATCGAAACACTTTTCAATTCATCATTAGGCGATACAAGAGGATGCCTTTTTTTTTTTTTTAGAAAAAAACAAACAAAGAAAGATTTAATTGTTTAATTTGTAGACTTCCACTTAGAGTTGGGATGACTGCAGGCTTCAGGAAGTACCCGGCTCTGGGCAGCAGAGGGTGTACTCTCTGCAGCAGTTCAGGAGAAGATGATGGTGCACCACCATTACTGAGGCCATCTATTTTTACCTTTCTATGTCACACCTTTTACTGCAAATTCTCTCTTTGGGTTACTGCTCTGTTTATTGTTGTGAAGAAAATGTGGAAAATGTGATTCTCATTAATCCCAATACAAAAAAAAAACAAAACAACCCAAGACACTCTGAGATGGCTTTGAAAAACACTTTTAGGGTATACAGATAGTTTTTCTTGTTGTATTTCATCTCTTTAACACCGTGTGTGTGTTTGTAATTGTCGCCAGCTCGAACTATTATTTTGAAGTCACAATCGGAAGTAGTATTTTGGTAGTCGTGCCGCGGACTTCCGGGGGCGGGCGGTCGGTGCAGAAGTACGTCTGGACCAACTGCCAGCTGTCCCCCGTTTGGAGCTCTCCTCTGCCGCCGTGCCGTCGTCCTCCGCCGCCCGGTCGTTAACGGGAGCTCGGGCCTGTCGTCGTCGTCGTCGTCGTGATGGAGCTGGACAAAATGGACGAAAACGATTGGAAGTATCACGGAGAAGGAAACAAGAGTCTGGTGGTCTCACACGTACAGGTGAGCCGGCTAGGCTAACGGGAAGCTAGCCCGAATTCATGGGTGGGTGGGTGGGTGGGGGGGGGCACAAACCGACCGACCGACCGACCGACCGACCGACCGACCGACTGACTTTTCTAAGGCTGGACCAGCTCCAGGTCGGTGCTGCCGCCGGTGGGAACTGTGTACCGGGTGTGTGGAAATGTTGGCCGGGGACTGAGGTGACATCAGCCGGGGAATTATCCACCGGTGTCGCCGTTAGCATGGGTCCGCTACCTTAGCCTGTTTGCTAACCAACCGAGAGTTTAAGACTGGTCGATCCAATGAAAGATATCACTCTTCGGGGGAAACGACGCCTAAAACCCCGCTGAGGGAGTCCTAAATGACATGTTTATTAGTCCCCAGTTAGAGTCACACACTGACTCCGTGGGTTTAAATCATTAAATCGAAATTCCTGACGGGTTAACGGGAGCTAACTTAGCCGCTAGCAGGTTCTCCCATCCGGGCAGGAGGCTGGTCCGGTCCGGTCCGGTCCGGTCTCCGGTTTCGGGTCCATGTAGGTGAACCTGACCCGGGGTGGTGATGGTGCCTGCCTCAGTGATAATCCACCCACCGTGGGAAAGTTTTACCAACGGACCAGTCTGATCATGTTGTTGTTGAGCAACCTCTGAACATGTTGTAACCGACTCACTGTTTGGACTTCAGTGCGGACAGAGTGGGTTCACAGTGTCGGCCATTTTTTCAAACAAGGATGGGAAAAGTTTGTCATACGTTCAGTTAACCGAATGAAACGGAGGATTTCTTTTTACAGACACACAGCCAAAGCTGACCAACGTTACTGTGTCACTCTCACTGCAGCTCCAGTTCAGACACACTTCAATAATTATCCATTCAGATGTCTCATCACTGATCCGTCAGATTTATGGTAAAGAGAACAGGTATGGAAACAATCTGTCTGGTTTCTCAAACACTTTTTGTGAAATCAGAACCCGAAACCTGAAGAACTTCAGAAGCAAAAATCAAAATGAACTACAAACTATAACACAAGAGAAGTTACCCTGTATTATTGTGTTGTTTTTTTTTTTTTTTTTAATACTTCAGCCATTCATACAAAGATCCAGATTATTTCATGTTGGTGAAACGAAGCATTGATGACCAGAGGAAAGTTTTTTTTTTTTTTTTAGAGCATCGTTCTTTATCTGAATTATACAAACGTAGTTTTTCCAGCTCTCTTGTTTATTAAGTGGTTATGCACTAATTTCAGAAACGCCGATTTACTTCCTGCAGTGCTTCACCTCCACATACTGTTCTCCTCTTTGTGAACTCACTTTAAATCCATTGCGTCGTGGGATATGAAGTTATTTTAGGGAAAACTTGTTAAGCAGTTTGAAGTGCTAGAATGCAGGGGAAACAACAATCATCTGTATTTAAAGCCATGAAATATCAGGGCGTGACTGCGCTGCACATTACTGCTGTCTGGAAAAACAGATGTTGGAAGAGAACTTCTTCCTCTTTGGCCGTTTTGGCGGTGTCTCTGCTCGTGCAATGTGCTGATTACAATACAGCGCCACCACATCAGTGTGTGCCACGATTACAGTTACAACTGAGACAAATCAGTGGAATGCTGTTAGTGAGTAGTGCTTGAAGAACAAAGAGGAAAAAACAATTCAGAGTTTGTGAAGAATTTGATAAAAATTTGAACCAGGAAGCTGCTTCTCAATTCTCCGTGTAGGAAAAAAAGAACGCTGTGGTTTCGTGTGGGTACATTCCCCTGCCCACTGCAACTATCTCCTGATGCCGGTTCTGTCGTCATATTTTCAGATGTTTGATCAATTCCACCGTTGTACTCACAAAAGTAGTCATTGTTGTCTGTTGTATCTGTATTTTAAATTTACCTGGTGACTCTGCTGGAGACTTCCGGACTGACAATGCTCAGTTGTTCAGTTGTGAGTCCTGTGTCATAATGAGGCTCCGCTGATCTTTTCTCTCTCCTCTTGCAGATTTCCAGAGTTCTCCGTCTGCTCAAGTATCCAGCAGAGGACTCTGAAAACCCACCACAGGTAAATGAAATAGTCCCCATTTGTGTTTGCATTCTCACATGCACTGCAACCCCGATTATTATTTTTTTTATGAACGCAGATCTTGAATCGAACATAAACCGACTTAATTCTGCCAACGTAAAGTCCACATCATGCTAAACAGATTATTTCCAGGAGGTGAAAACATGTCCAAAAAGGACAGTATCAGGCTTATTGGTTACGACACACTCTGTTCAAATTAAAGCTAGTTTTGGCTTCACCAACTTTAGATTTGGGTTCTCCACCAACACGACGAGTTTGGCCGTCATTACCACCATTTCATATTCAGTTTTAAGATAATTGAACAATATGTTGTGTTCTCTTTTACTTTTGTAGAATTTTGAATACAGATTTTGACCTTATTTGATGTTTACAGTAGAGACACAGAGAGGAAGTGTTGGTGTAGAAGAGGGTGTGGCATCTAGCACAGATCCAGCAGCAGGACGGTTAAAATGAGGATGTTGTGTTTTTGGGGATCTGGTGACATTCTGACAGGTCAAACATTTTGGTCTGCTGGCTTGTCTTCTGTGTAAAGTTAAAAAAAAGATTTACACTGTGGAGCAGTGTTGGGGGCAGAAATGTGGAGTGTAAGTAAGAACAAATAAAAACACTAACAGCTCAATTTGTTGTGACAGCAGCAGCAGCAGTTAATCTGACACAGCTGGTTAGATTTTAAACTTGAAGGCTCAGTCCTCGATCCTAATGTACACCAAAGTGTGGCCTCGTCCATCCTTGGAAATTTAAATTTACCGGCTGCTCATCTGCTGCTCATCACTGAATGTGACTCTTTTAATACCAGAACCAAAAACAGCCACCTCGCTATAATTCAGAGCTTTAAGTGAAACTCACAGAGCAGCATTAACACCTGACATGACCCGATATCAACGAGCTCTCCTGCTGCAGCCAAACTTGTAGAGGATTCCTTAGAAGTTGCTGCAGCCAAAAGCATCTTACGCAAATGTGGATGTGCTCATAAACGGCCTTTTATCAGATACACCTCGCTAATACAACAGCCCTGCAATAAATCCTACCATTACAAAGGGTGCAATCATCACGAGTTAACATGTCAAATGCACAAGGAACAGGTTCTGTCCGAAATATTTGAGTCATCTTGGAGGAAAAACTTGAGTCATCCCCTCTGCAGGATCCCATTGTGGACAAAATATGTAGTTTTACGTCACTGATGTGATGTAAGAGTTGAGTCGGGTGAGATTAGTGACACTTCTGGCCTCCGGCAGCGTTTTTCATGTGCTTTACATCAAGGCTGACCGGAAAGTCTGGAGCGATACATGAAGAGCATTTTAGCCAATTTAAAGCCAGAATCCACATCTTGAGTGAATGTTTTTGAGGCTTTTGCTGAATCTTGAGTTTTATTTTTCAGCATATGCAGATAAATGAAAGCAAAAATAAATTTAAGGTGTCAAGACTACAACTGTTAGTGAAACCTGTGAAACCTGTAGTGTACGCTCACATGTTGGCTTCTGTCACAGTGAAGACAGATGCTGAGATGACTTTTTGACATTCTTTCCGTCTTTGTGAGCTCTGTAAACATTTGATATGAAGTCCCGGCAGGTTGTAACCCGCAGTTTGTGTGTGTGTGTGTGTGTGTGTTTACCTTCCTGCCTCCTCCTGTGTGTTTGTCCTGCAGACTGCAGAGCAGGCCTTCAGGCAGATCCAGAACATCGTTGACTTCAGCTCCAATGTGATGAGCAGCCTTCTGGGAGAGAAGTTCATCCACAGCGGGGTAAGCTACTGTTTGTTTGTTTGTTTGTTTGTTGTGGCTGCTGGTTTTTTTTGGTTATTTATTTTTACCTCACAAAACATTGAGAGTGCTCCACTGATGTATGACACTGTCGGACTGAAACCATCTTTTTTTAAAAACTACATCTGCTTTAATATTGAGCGCTTCTAAAAATTAAATTACACCTACAGATAAGAAACACATGACAAAATAAAATCCAGCAGTCAGTGCCATCAGCCCTCTGTGATGGCTGGTGTGTTAATATTTCCTTCCTATTTGAACCATTTCAGACGATCCGGTCATGAGGACAGATGCAGACAAAGATCACAACCTCATGACTTTTTTTGTCTTATTTTTTTGCCACCACTTCAGACTTCAGTCAGACTAATGACTCTTAACTGTGGAATTTGGGATAAAATCAATGTAAGATAAATTTTACCATCACTGTTAAAGTGTTTAAAGTGTAGAGTGATCTGGTTAGAATATATAATCCCTTCAGAGCTGGGTGATAAACCAGGCCGCAGCGTTAAGAAGAGGGAGTGGTGAAGCCTGGGAGGTTTTCAGTCTCAGTCAGATGGTTCCTACTTTTAGAATCAACTCTAATCTGGAAACGTTTTCTGTTAACGATGTGGTCAAATGTGTCCACTTTAGTTCTTACAGGTCCTTAAAAAAGTGTTGATTGTCTGAACTGTGGTGGTCGGTGTCATAATAAATGGGGTTTGTTTGAAGCTCAGTAACAGCAGACTTGTTCTCTACAGGAAGTTGTTAAACTGCCACTAGAGTTTGTCAGACAGCTCTCAATCAAGGTTCAGCATCAAAGACCAGGTGAGTGTTTTTGAATTATTTCTGTGGGAAAGTGTCGAAATTATTAGTTTGACTTTTTGGAAAAATGCAGTTTTGAGCTTTCAAACCAAGAATTAGATAAATAGTTTGATGCCACTTTCATTTCTGTATGTAAACATGAAGCTACAGTCAGATGTTGGTTCAGCTTCACACGTGAAAACATATCAAAGATCACTTTATGAAAGCAGTAGAGAGCAAAAAACTAACGATAACTTAAAGGCACGTAGTCGAAATAAAAAAAAGTCTTCATTGCATTTTAAAGACATGAACAGTCTGCAGACGTTTGTTTCAGTGACACGTGATTCCTTCAGACGGAGTCAGGACTTAAAGGTACCGTCACTTCTTGTTTATAGACCAGTGAGCTCTGTCCAAAGACTTCAGGGCCCTGCATGTGAAAACAGTGGAGCCTGTGGGAAGGTGACAGGATGGGTGTGATGTCAACAGTGTTGGAGCGGCGTTCTGGATCATTTGTAGGCGATCAGTGATAAGGATTTCAGTCGTGCCTGCGTTTGGCTGTAGAGAGCGGTTCAACATTTGGTCCTTTATGTTGATCAGAGAATTGTGCACAAAATAAAGTCAATAATCAGAACTGAAAGAGACGCAGAGCTGAGTGTCATCAGTAAAACAGATTTTTTTAAGGTCCTGTTTGATTTGATGCTGCAAATTCTCCCACTTTTCTTTTCCCTCCTTGACAGCATGGCGCTGTGATAAGGTGATGGACATCTACAGCGGCTGTGCTCTCTGTCTGCCCAACCTGACATCTCCAGCCCTTCACCAGCCAACACACACTCCTCCACTCTGCATCGAGATCAAGGTACACACACACACACACACACACACACACACACACACACACACAGTGAGAAAACGTGTATTATATGTACGAACGTAGAAAGAACCTTGTTAAATGACGTTATATATGAAAGAGATTTTCATTTCTGTGACAGCTCATCGTTCATTTGTTTAAAATGTTCTTGCTCCTGATAAGCAGCCAGTCCCAGTCAATGTCAACACTGTCTCTGAGACACACTGAGCTAAACTGAGGAATCACATGATTGTGAGTCTGTGTGTGTCTGTGTTACTCAGCCGCTGTTTTTTCTGTGTAATGCTTTCAGCCTAAGTGTGGCTTCCTGCCGTCCTCCAAACATGTCAGCAAGGATATCAAGACCAAAGTGTGTCGCTTCTGCATGCACCAACACTACAAGGTAACTACAGAGCAACTACAAAACACCAAAGAACAGCCCCACTGTGAAGCTCCACTCTGAGACGTCACGTTACAAGAATGAGTGCATTGATCTGTCCCAACAAATCCAGAGTGACGAGTGACACATCATTCCTCATGTCAAATTTCACTTTTCCCATTTTGTGTTTATGGGAAATAAAGTTTCAGATTTAGTTTAGAGGGAAAATGTCTTTGATCAAAGTTTAGGTAAACATGAGGATTGAAGGACTTGGATTGGGCTCAAAGCCAGAAAAGTCAAGGAGAAAGAAAAATCCAAAACAAGCTGACAACTTTGAATGTACTTCATTACTTCTGTCTTTTTAGGTGGCCAATGGGAAGTGGAAGAGACGCAGCCTGTACTGTCCTCTGGACCTGTTCTCAGGGTGAGCTTCCTGCAGCCGATGGTGACGTTTGGTTGTCTGGTGCGGATTCAGCAGCTGATAATGGAAGCTGCTTTTACTCAACACGATTCTCTCTCATTGTTCAGGAACAGACAGAGAATGCACTTTGCCATCAGACACCTGATAGAGGAACCTCAGAACAACTTCAAAATCTTCAAGGTGAGACACAGCCGTGCCGTCTCCCAGTTCTACTCACATTCCCACAAAGATGAATTTTGTATCACAAACGCTGTAACTTTAGAAGGAACTGACTTTGCGCAGCTTTCGTTTACACACGTTGTCTGAGTTTCATAATTGCTTCAGATGAACGTTATGGACAGACAGGAGGAAAGGAAGTCACAGTGAGACCTGTGTGTGCGTTTTTAGGGCGGACAGTGTATTTACAGCAGTAAAGAGGGCAGTGACGACTCGTTGGACCTCAACTCTCTGCTGCATCACCTCAGACCGTACTTCATGTACGGAAACAACAGAATCAACAGTCACATGATGAGCAAAGCTGTCCTGAACGACTTCATCCAGGTAAATCCACACAACACGCACATATACACACACACACACACACACACACCTACAATGAAAATATGTGTTTGAGTGCTTCTAATCAAGAATGAACACACAGTACCAGGCAACAGTTCAGACACACATGCCCAGATTAGTACTGAATATGTTCATGTGATGGTGTAATGAGCTGCACTCAGATGAGTGTTCATACTGTTAGTTTGAAGTCAGATAGTTATCATCTGGATGTAAACAGCGACATATAATAAGTCTGTGGTTTGACCTTCTCTCTCTCTGTAGGTCCTGGTGAACGCCCTGCTGAGTGGTGGAGGAGGAGATGGCGGGCTGGTGATGGACAGACGAGGAGAAGGGCGGAGCTTCTGTGAAGCCAGTCCTATCAACAAGGAGAGGATCCGTCACGGTCAGGACCTGCCTGTTCACATTCTTCGTTTTGTCTTTGTCATTTCATTTTGTTTAGGAAAGATCTGGAAACTCTGATCCTCCTGATGATTCATTCATCAGATCGAGACGGATCAGCTTCAGCCAAACAGTCTACAACACACTCCGTCCTTAGAACCAGAAACACGTTTACACTATAGACAGACTTTTACTGTCGTTAATGGTCGACAGAATCCAAATGGTCAATGGATCGATGATGAAGTGACGCCATTTTAAATCCAAATGGTCAGAATGTTCTGTTCAACACATCTGTCCACAGCTGTGTTGTAGCTCAGGAAGGGCAAATAACCACGAGGCAGTGAGTCTCTAAACATCAGTCTAAATGATCTACCTGCTGCATGTTTCCTCTCTGACGAAGACTTTGTGTGCAGCAGCTTCGCTTAGAAAAGTTTGGTTGTAGAGAAAACGTCTCTTCTCATCAAACATTTAGCTCATGACCTCAGAACCTCATCATGTAAACGTGTGAGAACAGAGGTCATGACCTCCGTCCTCTGAATGTGTGTGCAGGCTCTCAGGGTTTACCCAGCGACAGCGTTTTGTTCAGGATTCTTCAGACTCAGATGTTGGACACTCTGGACATCGAAGGACTTCATCCTTTGTACCGCAGAGTGGAGCAACACCTGCAGGACTTCCCCAAAGAGAGGTAACGCTCATTTCACACGCGTCAGGGACTCAAACTCAAATCTCAGTGATCATCTGATGTCTGACATCACTTCCTGTCTGTGTCTGTGTCAGAAGCCGCCTTCAGATAGACGGGCCGTACAACGAGGCCTTTCTGGAGAAGCTGCAGAAATGTCCGACCGAAGACGACGGCTCTGTGGAATACGCTGTTGCCAAGGTTAGGCTGGTTTTTACATTTTCTTTCAGTTTTCCCAGTCGCACTGAGTCACACAGACGGAAACTGTGTCTGGTCCAAGTTTCCTGCTGAAACATTTCTCCCAGTGTCTGCTGGAACGTCTTCACGCTGCTTCAGTCATCAGAACAATCACTGGCTGCTTTTCCACCCACTTGTTGTTGTTTGTGCATAAAACTGGAAAGTTTCTTCACGGAAAACGCCCATAATGCCGAAATCAGACTCGAACATAATGTTCCCGATATAAAGAGGTCTCCTTCGGAAGGAAAATCTTTGAATGTTATTCTACCAAAAAGTAAGAATGAGGAGCTTTCAGACTAATTAGTCAGAGTTGAGTCCAGTAAAGAGACAAACACACCTAAAGAGGCACTACAAGCTCAAAGTGTCCCACGAGCAGGAAGGCGTATTTAGACATCCGTTGATCTCAACAAACCGACTCCTGATAACGCTACAAAGGATCGTTAAATTTGGGTAGTTAATTAACATGAATTAGCATTTTCCTTTGCTGTTAACCCAGTTACTGAGCGGAAGGAAAAAAAATCTGTGCCATTGAAACATGAACAAAGAGGCCGTGTCCATAACAACTTTCTGAGAGAAGTACAAGTATGTGGCCCGAAGAGAAGGTCAGCAAAGAGCCTGGTTTGGGCTTTGGATCAAATCGGTCGCTGTGGCGCAGCGGCGAAGAGTCCTGAATATTCTAGTAGTCTGATGTCACAGCTTTTGTTGGAGCCGTCTTTTTATTTCTAGCTGCAGAGGTTCATGGGAAGTGTAGTATGAGGGAGGAAGATGAAACCGGTGGTCAAAACACACCTAACTGCTCCATATTTTGACTTCAGGTTCATCAGTACCGCGTCGCCATGACAGCCAAGGACTGCTCTGTCATGGTGGCCCTGCTGCCCAGCACTGAGGAAGAGGAAGATGATGAAGGGTAAGAGTTCAGATTTGACTACAGACAAAAGAGTGAGACTTTAAGTCAGCTGAGTGAATATCTGTTCCTTCTTCCGCCAGTATCTCCAGTCAGAGGCGGCTCAGAGACTTCCTCTCCTCCAGACCTCCTGCTTTCTCCTACTCGGTCTCCATCTTGGATCTGGACCCAAAGCCGTTTGACAGCATCCCCCGCCAGCTGCGCCTGGACCAGAAAATTGTTTCCTGCTACTTGAGGACTGGTGGTGCCTTGCCAAAGGGCTCTCTGCCGGCGCTCCAGGGCATCTTCTCCGCCGCAGAGCGGGAGGACTGCACGCTGCTCTTCCACCCGGTGTGAAAGGGCACGTAGAGCCGGGCGACCCCACAGGACGAGCACTGACTGACGCCACGCTGATGCCTCAAAGAGGGGAGAGGCTGCCGCGTTGACCCCGGAGTCTAGAATCACCTCAGACCGGAGCTGTTCTCGTTCACTGCAGCACTTTCTCCTCCTCCCTCAGCTCATGTTGTCAGGTATGACTCTCTGGTTCCTGCTGCTGCTGCTCGGCAAAAATTCAATCTCCAGGAAGTCACCACTAAATCACCAGACCCTAAAACAACTTCCAGATCATCCTTGTTACTGATTCTAGAGCTTTTGTGACATCGTGGCGGCCCGACTTCCTCCTCCTGTCCCAGGCTGACTCCTGACATGGCCCGTCTGTCACGATCCATATTTATTAGGTAACTTAACTTGCAGGGAGGGTTGTTCTTTTCTTTGGTGACAAAGAGGGATTAAAGGATCAGCTCAGGTTGCATCAGGTTTTTCCTGCTGTATGAATTCCACCTGCTCGTTCTAAAGCACTTCTTAAACACACCCATAGTCGTCCTTCTGAGGGGCGGCTAGTGCCAATCCCTGCTGCCATTGGGCGAGGGCCATCACACAACCATTCATGCTCACGCTCACAACAACAGGCAAGTCTCCAAAAGATAAAAGATAAAAACACCCTTCTGATGAAACACAGAAGACGGATTCTGTCCTAAATCTGATCCCGTAATGGACTTCATGAGCAGGAAAAACCGACTTGTAAATGTTTCCTTTAACCTCCTGATGAGGACCAGTGCGGTAGTCGTGGCAACTGTTTCTGACTCTTCTTATCGCCATAGTAACGCTTCTGACAAAAAAAACACGGAGGTGACGGAGAGAAAAGCTTGTCGAGCTGTGGTGTACGTATGATGTCATTTCCTGAATGTATTTAGCGGGGAGGCGGTATGTCTATATGTGTTGTCCGCCATGGTAACAGAGGCACTGGTTATCAAGCCAACATGGTGGATCTGATCACCCGTCTCAGCGGTTGATATGTTTCCTGTACCCATAATTCTTTGCTTCCATTCAGTGTTTGAAGTCAGAGTTATTTAAATAGCGAGATGAAGACGCTAACGCTTCAGAGAGAGACGGAGCGTTAACAGGTGAATGTTTTCATGACTGAATATTGTCGGTCATTATTATTTTAATTAAAATCAGATCGTTGGATTTTGGACCGAAAACAAGAAAACTGACGAGAACAGTTTGGGCTTGGAGACGCTGTAAGAGGAATTTTTTCAGTTTTTGTTTCACTAAACGATTAATCAATTGATTGAATAATTACTAAATGAGATAGTAATTATAATAATGGTTAAATGGTTAAATGCAGCCCGAAGTGATGGATTGGAAACTTGATCCTGTCCTGAAGGTGGATGGAGGAAAGGTCAGGTCAGTTCCTCTGCCCTGATACACCGCAGTAGCACTTCCTCTTCCTCTCTCTTTGTCTGGATAATCCACAAAACACACAGGAACCTGGTCTCAGAGGAACCAGGTCCTGGACAGAAAACTGCTTCACTGAACAGTTTCTGATGAGAGATGTTTAAAAACGTCTTCTTTTTTATTTGCCACCACAAACTGAACTTGATTCAGCTTGACTGTGTTTGGGTGGAGGACAGAAAACGGTCCGGTCCAGCTGATTCAGGTTTATGTTTGTTCCCTCCAGCAGGGAACAGAAACAAACATCTTCATACACTCCAACAGTTTGAGTTTCTGCACATCATGAGCTGCTGCGTTAGTTTAACTGTTTATACATACTTGAGAGAACTGACCCTTTAAGCTCAGTTTGTTTTCTCCAAACTAAACATTTGTGAAGAAATAATTTAACTCTGATTGTTGTCAGAACAAGATTCTGTTTTGTTTTGTTTTTTATGGGAGACTTAAATGTTCAGATGTCAGTAGTTGTGTGTCTTTGACTAACCTGCTGATGCGCAGCTTTGTGAAATAATATTCTCCACCTGGACTGGAGAATATTTGCTCCAGTCGGCTCAAATCAAATGCACAAATGTTGTGGACTCAGAGGTCAGAGGTCACCTCCGATCTCTGACTTCACAGTCGGACAATAGGAACACTGATGAGCGATAGAATCACACCACCAGACTACAAACTGGAGTCTGTTCCTTCATCCTCCTCCTCCTCCGACTTCAGGGCGACTCGAGCACAGTTCCTTTTCATTGGACCGGAGGTCCAGTCTGTTTTGGACAACAGCAAGGGCTTCTGGGTAACAGAGCGGCCCTGTTTGGACAGACACGGTTTCATGCTGCTGCTGCGCCGCTGGTTTTTGTGCCATAAGAGGCTTGTTGTGTGTTTGTTGTGTTTGTCCGTGTGCCTAAATGTTCTGGTAGGACTGGATGACAAGGTGGTGTGTGTGTGTGTGCGTATGTGTGTATGTGTATAAACTCACTTTGTTACAGGCTGCCTCCGCCTCAGGTTTCTGAGGACGGTGATGTCACCAGCGTCCGGACGAGTACCCGGCTGTTTGTGGACACGAGTCTCTGTGTGACCTCACCGTCTTCTGAGACCAGCAGCGTTCAGGAGGCTTCAGACAAACTGGCAAAACTTGACTTCAGTTCTGTTTCCTGTTGGCTCTCCAGCCTTCCCCACCTCCATCAGCCAATCAAACGCCTGGAAACAAATCACACTACAGGACAAACCCCTCTGACAGAACGTCCTTCATACTCAGCTGGTCTGTTAAACCTGAACACTAAAAACATTCAGATCAAGTGATTTTAGCTCGGCCTTCGGACTCAGATTCACCTTAACCAATCACATCGCTCCAGAGGTGGAGCTTCCTGTCCATCTGAGTGTTTATAGGCTGGAGAGTGAACGCCAGAGAACTGAACCAATAACAGGTCGTTCTAACTGTTCAACTGAGGACGCGTCAGGCAGCAAAGGCTCATGGGAGTTAGAGGGAGGAGGCTGGGAACTCTGCTCCGGTCGTAGCTTCGTCTCCGAGACGACGGCGGTTTGGACGAATTCAAACATCAGCAGGTCAAATTTTACAGACGACGTCCAACTTTAACTTCAGTCGAGTCTCATCGCAGCTAAATGAGAAATGAGGCTGCGTTCAAGTCATGTAGGAAAAATGGGTCTTAAAAATGGATGGGGCGTTTTTATTTCTCTAGTTCTTTGAGGGGGGGGGGGGGGTAAAAAAAAAAAAAAAATAAAAATAAAAATATATATATATATCTTTTTTAAGCCCTTCAAGGATTTTTGATCTGATGACAGTGAAAGTCGAAACACGTCAGGAGAAGTTTGTTTATAAGAGCGGTTTGTCCAGACCTCTGTTGTCACGGAGACGAGCCTGCGTCAGGTGAGCTGGCGTCTGATTGGTTGGCGGCCTCCACCTGCTGCCTGAGCCGGCCTGCAGAAACATCACAGCACTTTGACCCCTACACACTCCTGATAACTGTGTGTGTGTGTGTGTGTGTGTGTGTGTGTGTGTGTGTGTGTGTGTGTGTGTGTGTGTGTGTGTGTGTGTGTGAGAGAGAGAGAATAGCTGAGAGAAAAGAACTATTTGAGAATACAAAGGCGACACTGCTGTCTGGCATTTTGTATTTAAATTATTTATTTTTGTAGATTTTGACCGCTGAGCTCTGCTGTTACAGTCGTGCTCTTTCTATTGAATAAAGATTTCTAAGAGACTAAACCGTCGCTCCGTGTTTTCGCTTTAATTACACACATTTAGGACAAAATGAATCGTTCCTGGGTGAGTTATGTGTCCTGTGACAGACTGACCGCTCTGATCAGAGACTCCACGGCGGCTTCAGGTCCCAGAATCCTCAGCAGGCTCTGAAAGGCCTCGGTGGTGTCGCTCTGAGCCAGAGAGGGAAACAGCTGCAGCGCTGCGGACGCACAAAGATTATTATTATTATTATTATTATTATTATTATTATTATTATTAAGTACATATTATAGCCCCAACCTAACTTCTAAAAAGGAGTTCCACGACGTTCCAATAATGAATGATGTCATCTGTCATTTATTAGAGGGAAAACAATGATTTCATTAATCCATCCACAAAACGTTTACAGAAAACTATTTCAAATCTTTCCTCTGTTGTTTTTTAACTCGACATATGAGGGTTTGATTTTAGTCTGTGGGGTCAAACAGTAAACGGTGCAGTAAGGAAAGAAACAGTCAAACTGAGGAGAACTGAAGCTGTCAAATATAAAGAAACAGTTTACAACAACATAAAATACAGGAAATGAAAAAAATCTGACTGATGGGGGGATAAAACTAAC